>JAHUXG010029650.1:0-125305 GCA_020740815.1 Sciurus niger | reverse complement strand
CCAACATTCAAATTATCCACTCATCTGGGTTTTTATTTGCTACTCTCACAACTCATACTACCCTGGCTCACTCTAAGGTATGCTGCCTTCTGTCCTAACTCCAGACTCACTCTGCCTCAACACCAAACCTCTGCAAGGGAGGAACCCCTGACAGAGGCACCCAAAATCCATGTTCCTGAGCTGCACTGCCTCTGGCAGTGGTTCAGGGAGATTTACAAAACCCCAAATTCCAGTCTGTATCCTAGTTAAATTCCTAATGTTCATTTTCAGGAATCTAACATATTTTTAAATATGTAACAGCAAGTCTTACAAGGAACAGCTTAGATGGTAGCCCACAATCTTTTGCCTGTGTGGTTTTTTGGTTGTTGGTGGTCTCCCTCTACTAGAATAATACACTTTTAGGAACAGAGCTGTGTCACTTCAGCATCTACAACAGAACTTCTACATAGCCTGTGCTCAGAAATAGTTGCTCACTAGTCGAGCGTTATGGAGGCAAGTGTCCAGCAAGTTCCTGAGTGGAAAAATTGTGAGCTGGTGCAGCCAATATTTTCCCACCTTCACTGATCCTGACAAGGAATGTTACTTGGACACTGTACCTTGAACATCATCAGGGTCAACTAAACTTACCTATCTTGTACTCACATGCACACAGGACTCAAATCCCAGGTCTGAATCTACAAAGAAACCCAACAAGTATGACTCTGGCTTTCTGCATGTAAACATGGACTTGGACCACTAAGATTCCAAGAGGTTCTTAACTAACCTGTCATCCATATCCATTTAAAACACCAAATACCCCATATTCAGAGAAAGCTGTAAACTGTTTGCTACCAATTCCTAGTGCACTAGACTTTGGGGGCTTCCATAGTCATGGACACCAGGCACAGGGGAATATTGGAGGTAATTCTTCCATTCACTCAGTGAACTGTCTAAAGATCTCCAGATCCATCTTGCAATCCCCTGGTTGGAAATCTAAACGTGGATGGGCTTGGCTGGAATGTCAGGGCAAGAAAACTAGCATCTTCCCTGCACCCATTCCCAACCCTTATACATGAGAGTGAGAGAGAGTCCCTAGCCACTTAAAAGGTCAGGTAAGGAGAGGTCTAAGCCATTAGCTGGCTCTGCCTCTCCAGAGAGTGCAGTCCTAACACTCACCAGGAAAATGCAGAGTCCTGCCAACATGCCCACAGAGGACCCAACACAAAGGCACAGTGTCATGATGCCAGGAAAGACGTTCCTGTCTCCTGAGAGCTGGGGTGGGGGATGGCAGATGCTGCCCTTACAGGACTGCATGTAGATTTTCATGGGTACCTACTCACTCCACATCAGGACCTTTGTTCATTTGATTAATGAGGCTGTGGTTTGCATAGCTGATACTGCTCATCTGAAAAAAAAGGGTCAGTTGGTTTTTCCTGCTACTATCAAATAAGCCATAGGAGCAGAACCGGAAGTTGGCTGAACTGGAAAAACAAAACAAAAGTCAACAGTGGTCCTTACGTATGCTTTAAAGTCCTCCCCCATCTAGTACCATTGGGGGCACCAAGGGGCTCCCAACCCTCCACCACCTACAGGAGGTACCCAAGGAGCACAGTGGTGGTGATGAACTTGAAGCAGGCCTGGAGGGTGGAGCAGGGCAGGTCTGTGACTAACAAGATGGATGGGGAACCTGGTTGGGTCACCTTGTCCTTCACTTGGGGTCTCTCAGGCAGAAGTCCTACTAAGTCCCTGGAGCAGAGCCATAGCCAGCCAGGGAGAGCTGTGGGTGCAAAGTGAGAACAACAGTGAGGTCCCCTTCTACACCAGAACCTCCTAACCACTGGGCACCTCAGCATGACCCTTGATGGTGCAGGCTGGTGACCTGGGGCGTGGGTTGGCTCTGGCACAGGATAACTCCCCGCTGTTCATCTAAAGAAGAGAACAGTCCTAACCCTGCTTCCTCATCTGCCTACATGAATGCCAAGTGGGCTTACTCATGAAAAGTGCCTAAGGTGAGGCTCTGTGCAGGTGAGGCTCCATGGACTGGATGTCACAAGGTCAGCCCCAGTGTGAGCATCCACAACCACACACTGCCTATCTGGCCAGCTTGCTCTGGGGAGTTAGTGCATTAGGAACAAGTGCTAGCAGACAGCTCTCTATCACACATAAACATGCCCCCAGGCAAATGCTTTTAAACAATGGTGTCTATCATTCATTTTAACCAAAATTATTAAGTGCAAATGCATTTCCAAAATTGTTATAGTCAATGGAGAAGAGGTTATTTATCATAAACTACCAGCTCACATTCACAGCTGGGTTGAGCCCTCTGTCCCAGTATCATGTGTCCTGTCTTGGTAATTGGTAGAATTAAGTTCTTTCTCTGGCTTATCCGTGACTCAGGTACCCTGTGTCTTTTTCTCCTTCTATATTATGAAGACAAAACAAATACCCTGTAAGATAAAGACTTGGGACAGAGAAGTGCTAAGCCTTAGAGGGGGGGTAACAAATAATCTCGGTGAAAATTTTATAGCTGTGACACTAACATGAGACAAAACTGTTGATTCTGAAAACAACCAGCAGCATGACTGCCTCTTGCCTGCTCCCCAGAGGTGCACATTCAGAAGTCAGAGATGTCCAGAGCACCTTCCTGCTGGCCATGACATGCAAGTGCGTGCCTGACATCTCTTGGATAATAAAACAGCAATGAAAAGAGATAACAGCTGTTACACACTTACTGTATGCATAGCATGCTACCAAATCTTCAAGACCAGAGGTGAAGATTCACCTCATTCACCTCATTCTTCACACCTGACCTAGTATAGGTCAGGAGAGGGAGAGGTATGTAAGTAATTGCCATCTGAAGTCATATCTTAAACTTCAGTCCACAATCCATCAGGACCTTATGAAATTAATACAGTGGCTAAGATGAGCATGAAAACATAAGTTATGGAAGATGTGAGAGTTGGAGGCAGTCAGTCAGAAAGTGCTGGAGCTTATGTCACAGGCACGGATGAAAGCGTACAGCAGATCCTGATAAAATGTGGTTTTTGTTCAGCTGCAGATGACATTTTCTGAAAAGTGCTGCTGTAGAGTCTTTTGAATGTGCTGCTTTATAAGAAAATATAAAATATGATTTAAATACATTTCTTCATCGATGTAATGTTTATCAGAGTCCTTTTTTTAATTAATTTTTTATTTGTTCAAATTACTTGTACATGGCAGTACAATCCATTTATGCATTTTGATAAATCACACAAAAATGGAGTGTAGCCTCTCATTTTTCTGATTGTACATGTTGCAGGATCACGTTGGCCATGCAGTCATACATGCACATGTAGTAATAATGTCTGTTTCACTCTACTATCATTCCTTCCCCCATGCCCCTTCCCTTCCTCCACTCCCCTCTACCTAATATAAAGTAACTCTATTCTTCCCTAGCCCCTCACCTTACTGGAGTACTTTTGACATCTACTCAAACTTTAAAAAGGAATAGCTCACCCCTTTGCTTCCTAAAAGGAAAAACAGCAAGGCTGATTTCCCACCTCTGTCCCTTTTATAGCACAGAGCTGGCCCACTGTTCTCTGATGTTAGGATCTGGGCCTTGGGCACTTCCTCAGTTGTGCTGATCAGGATTCACCATCTGCCTCACTTTTTCTGCAACTAAGAGATAGCATTTAGCACATAGCCTGACACAGTGTAGATGTCTGTAAGAAATCTGTGCTGAACTGAAAACTGGTATGGCAGCTGCCTGGAAGGACAGTCAGTGGCATGCAGGACTGTAGAGCTGGCAGGCCTATTCAGAAATAGAGGGACTGTGGCCCAGCTGAGCACTGCATTCACAAGGGTTGTCCTTAACAGTCTCAAAGACCATGCTGCAGAAGAGGAGTCTCAATCACTTCAAAAGGGATTCTCAGAGACTCTGAACACACAGCCAAACATACCAGGGACAAGAGAGGAACAGTCTGTGCCAGGAAAATTTTTTTCAGAAGTAAGACAGCACCTGAGCACTCAGAGGCACTCAAGTCATGACCACAGTAATTCTCTTTCCCAGTCCATCAAAGAACCACAGTTAAGCTTCCTAAATCCTTCCCATTCTCACCTGGAATCCCAATTAAGTCTCAGAGGTGACTACAAGACTACTTCTCCTGATCATCTGCATTGACCATCCCAGATGCCACAGGAGCTAGAATGCTCAGAATCTAAAGCACCCCTCTGAAAGGCAAAGCCCCAGGCTGTGAATCCACCCATTCCCCTGTTCATGCATCCTAGCCACCCAAAATGACAGGTCTGCCTTCGGTGGGCACCACCCTGAGATGTCTCAGATCAGCCACCTAGGGGCATCTGAGAGAGAAGAGCACAGAATGATGGGTCTTTGAGTTTTGAGCTACAGGAGGCCCTGCAGCAGGAAATGGCAATGGAGATGGCTGTTGGTGGGCACTACCCAAGCTTCAGCCTCTTCTCCTTCTTACAACCACCCACAGAGGAGTATTTCCAACCTCTTCCCACTGACTAGGAGAGAGAATGCCTAAGAGGGGACATGCTTGCTCAAGGATTCGTGGCTTGTGCATGGGGTTTGAGGCTCACCCTCAGACCTGTTCGTGTCCACATCCCAAGGCCTCTGGGCCACTGCAGTGTGGAGGAGGAGGCCTTCCCATGCCGCCTGCTGTGTAGTTCATGACCATGAGGGTAAGTCCCAGGGGTCATTGGGCATTTCCAGGGTTCCTGATGTACCCACTGCCTCTCAAGCCATGTTTTTAGGAAACAAGAAGAGCTTCAACACAGGTTGAAAGAAATTCACCTGTGAGGAATAGCTGAGGCTGCAGAAGGAATTCAGATGAAGGTCTAGAAGCCAGTACTGTGGAATATGACTGAGGAAGACCAGATAACTAGGGCAGCAGGAAAGGCCTCAGGACCTAGAGAAGAGGCAGCACCCCACATCCCTGGGAAATCCTCAGGGATTAGAAACCTCAACCTCTGTAAGCAGTCTCCTTTGACTCCAGTGAGCAAAGTCTCAAAGTCAAAGCTTGCAAGGACTTTACAAGCTTGCACGAACTGACACAGTTCATTGGTTCACATAAGCACCAGGTTGAGCCCAGGGAGAGCTGCATCCCAAGCCTGCAGCACCAACCACTGCAACTCAGAGCAGAGACCTCACACCCAGCCACCTCTGGGAAAACCCTCCGTGAAAGCCTGGGCACTGGGAAGAGCCTACACACTGAAGAAGCCCCAGGCACACCCTAAAAGGCACAGTGATCTTCAGCAAGGAAGACTTTCAAACAGACAAATCTTAAACAAACAAGCAGGACCACAGGAACCCCGGGACAAGAAGTGCTAAAAGGGAAAAGAGGCAAAACTCTGCTGGAGTGGGGAGCAGGACGGGATTCTACCAAGTGATTCCCAGAGCAGGAAAGGATCTCAAAAGTAGCCTTGAACCAAACAAAGAGGTGTGGGTCCTAGATGGATGATGACACCAGTGGAAGGTCTCAGAGAAGTGAATAGTGCCATCGCTATCATTATTAGCATCATGCTGTGTCTGTGTGCCAGAGGATCACTTGGTATGTGAGACCCACACATCTGGATCAGCGTGTGTGTCATCTGGAGAGGTGGGGCTCTGGTAAAGCACCTCAGTTTGTCCCTGTGTTTAGCTCCCCACAAATGAGATACGCACACAGAGGCAGAGCCTCTGGCACAGTGTGAAGTGCATCACCTCCCAGGCACACACTGCAAGAGCCTGCAGTTCTTCTGGACACCTGGTGTCCACACTGCACAGTGAGCTGGTCACTTATTCCATCTATCTGCTGGGCTGCTGTTCCCAAGCCACTGGCAAAGCAGGACAGGACAGGAGAGACCAGGCCTTGTCAGACAAGTGGGCCCAGCAACTGGATCTCCCACCCAGTGCTCCATGTGACTGTGAAACCATGAATCTAGAGCCCTGGACTAAAGCTGCCCAGGGTGTCACAGATGCAGTCTTCCACCAACTACAGTTGAAGCATGTGGGACCATCAAATTCACTTCACATGCTGCAGGCCAGCCTGCATCCTCTGACATGCTTCTGCTGACCATCGTCTGCCACTTCACCCTCCGCACTGCTCTGCAGCCTTGGACACAATTCTTGGGCCTCCCTTGACATTGCTTTTATGAAGCTAATTATACTGAGTTTTCTAGTGGTCATTTAACAAAACATTCACTCTCCATGGAACTCTCTCTAGGTGATCAGAGACCTTCTAAAATGCATTATTTAAAACCTACCCAAATATTCTAAATGTGCTCTTACCAATACACAGCAAACCCACAACTAAAATCACTTGTTAGGGACATTGATTCTGTGAGTGTCTCCTTTGTATCCTATTGACTCTTATCAACTAGAGCCCCACAGGGAATTCTCTTAGAATGATCCCCAGTTTATACAATTACAATTGAATTTGGGGATCTGATGATGAGATTCCATCTTGCCAATGTGTTCTGTGATCTTGTTGGAGTCCTTCTGAAAGTTGAGTGTCAGCTGTCACACCAGCACTCCCTACCAGGATAGTGTCGTCTACAAATCCAATAAACCTGCCTTCTGTGTCTTCAACCAAGTCATTGATAAAAAACTTTAAAGATGACAGGAGAATCAGTTCTTCACTCCACAAACATTTATCAGCACTGTTATCTGTCAGGTACTCAGGACAGAGACCAGTGGGGAGCTGAATTTGTCCTGGACAAATCCTAAAACTGTTTGCTTTCTATTCAGCCCTCACATGAGGCACTGTCTGTCCTGGACTTTTAGTGCAGAAAGAAACAACAGGGCTCTTCCAGAGCCACCTCCCTCCCACCTTCCAGTGCCCATGCCTAGTCACTTAAGCCAAGTGACATTCCCAGTTTCCCTGTGTGGAGCAGGAATGGCCTCCTCAAACCTGTCCATCCATAGTGCAAGGACCGGAAGATCTTGTCCAATGGCTGAATGCATGACTTCCCTAAAGTCAGGAAACGTGTTGGTATAATCTGACTTCACTTCGTCTTTACTTTCTGCCTGAGCCTCAACACTTCTTTCCTCAGACATAAAGTGAGACTGCCCCACCCTAACCCATTCTTGTCATGCCGAGGTTCCACATGCATACAGCAAGCACTCAAGATGCATCTCCTGGAAGAGAGCATGAATAAATGAAGTGGAAGGCTCCAGGGAGTCAGTGTTGGAGGAACTGCTGTAATATGGTTGGGGAAGCACTGCAGCAGCCCCCGACTCCAGACCCCATGATTCTATCCATGTTTCTGTGCCCCAGCTCTGTCTTTTTGCCATTTTTGAGGGGAGTCAGCAGTACAGCACCCTTACTGCAAGTTAAAATCTACAAAGCTTTACAATGGGCCCACTGAAGAGCCCAGCAGTCAAGCATTACAGCCCTGTGTCTGGACGATGGCCTGTCCACAGGGCTAATGTCCCTAGAAGGTTTGCTGTGACCTTCTGGTGTGCATGTCCCTATAAGGCCACATTGGCATCTGACCACCATGGCCCCAAGCCCTTTGAGATGATTTTGCATCACTCTGGGGAGAAGGCACAGCAAGCAAGACACCTGGCAGGTAAGATAGTTGAGCCAACCTGGTTCAAGTAGACTCCACACAGCTCAATTTAGAAAGGACCTGTCTCCCCAGGAGACTATGACTATGCTTGTGCCCATGTTCCCAGTTAGGAGACATTTCCCTCAAATCGAGACAAACCTATAACACTTGGGACCACCAGGCCCAGCAGAAGCTCTCCAGGCACCAGCAAGTCAGCAAGCAAAGAGCAGCATCTTGAAGTGAAGCCCAAGCCCCACCAGCTGGTGCTGGGTACTATCACTGGAGAACACTAGGCTATCCCCAGCAGCCTCCCTCATTCCTCAAAAGAAAGTGTGATGTGAGGGAGGGGGCAGGGTGCACATGGCCACCCCCACAACCCTGGAATGGAACTGCACATTCAGGAAGCCTCCCAAGGTCAGATGGAAGTGCAGCCAGATGAGGTGCCCACCTGCCAGTCTCCAGGGCTCTGGCTCTGGACCCAAGCACCATGCTCCTACTGCCTGAGCTTTTTCCTTCTTTAGGAAAGAGCGTATCTGGCAACTTAGGGTCCAGGCTTGGGCTGATCCCTGAGCATATAGTGGCAAATAAGGCAGGCCTGGCCCTCTTGAGGCTTCGTGCTCTAGCAAGAATGAAGAGCTGCCACAGCAGCTGCAATGTGAAAGAACTATTGGGCAGAAGTGGAGGCTACTGGCCTGTGTGGGCACAGAGGCTTTCCTGGTGGGGACAGAGGTTTTCCTGGTGGGGTGGGCTCTAGAGGCAAGACTAGAGGGAGAGACGTGAAGATCCGGCAGGAGTGCGGGTTTATTGATGAGAACTGGAGTCCCACTCAGTACAGGGCAGGTGGAAGTGAACAGGGTTCAGAAAGGCCAGAGATGGGTGGTGGGGACACAGGTGCAAGCACACATGCTAGGGTTGGGATTCTGGAATCACGAAGCTAGACCTCGTCAATGCACAGCAATATCAGCTTATGGGCGCTCCTGGACTCTTGAGGGCGGTTGTTGTCCTGAGGGGTGGCACCCTGAGCACATGCCCTGCTTGTCCAGTTTCCACTCCAGATCCTCCTCTGGCCACTGCTCTGTAGTCCCTAGTTCCCACATCCTCATGTCCCTGTGGTGGGGGCAGTGGTTTGGTTTGGTGGTGAAGGAGAAATGCACCCTGACACAATTCACAGGAGTTGCCAGCCCTACCACTGACAGACAGGAGAGGCTCAGAGCAGGCCACACTGTCCCTCTGCACAGGCCCACAATGTCCCTCTGCACAGACCCACACTGTCCTTCTGCACTACCAGTTCCAGCACATCATGCACAGTCATGCTGCAGCCCAGCAAGGGTCCCTGCTGCCACTTCAGGTTCTGTCTCTAGTCTGCTTTGGCCATAGGAGCTTTTTAGACATGACATGGGGCTGGGCATGCTGCCCACACTTCTGCTATTTCCAGGTCATACCCTGTACCTGCCACTCCTCTACCTGGTCCCCAGAAGAAAACCACACAGAGCAGGACCTGAACCTTGTCTGCTGCACCTGGCTCTAATCTCAGCTGAGACCAACAGACTCCAGCCAACCTGAAGTTCTTCAGTCCAAAGCAGTTGCTCCTCTTAACCCGGGAACTTCAGAACTTAGGATTGAGCACTGTGACCACATGCCATGGGATCTGGGAGTTACTTGTTACACAGCATGGTCCAGGCATGAGCTGACTGATGAGAGGTGACTCCAAGCTTACAAGGGAAATTCCTGGAACACACAGAAGCACTGGCCAGGGAGCATGGCTGTCCAGGGTCCTCAAGGGAGTGCTGAGATGCCACCTGGCTGCACTGCACCTCCCTGCAGCCCTGTGCACTACATAGCACTCACCTGAGTCTGAGGCTGCATGGCTTACCAGGCTGAGCAGCTCCCACTCCTTCTCTTAGTCCCCTTTGCAGAGCAGTTGCCCCTCCTTCAAGACTAACTCATCATCCTTCAGATGCTACTACCACTTGCAGGCACAGCAGCAGAAGCATCTCAGGTGATACAGGTTCTTCTGGGCTCACATAACAAACTCGTTGGGGGCAATGGACTCAAAGTAGCCCCTACATTTGACAGCAAACAGCCTGACAGCAGGGAGAGAGGAAGACCAGTGCTGTGAGTGAGGTCTGAGTGGCCCATGCCACCCTCAGGTCAGCAGCACAAGGCCTTCCAGATCTGGGTCAGGATGCCTGCCCTGTGGCCGACTTTAAATCTGAGTTATTCAGCCTGACTCTGATTAACAGCCATCCCTGGTGGCCTATGAAAGACCTAATATTTAAAGCAGGTCTGGGGGGGCAGGGTTCTTCTTTTTAAATGGACTGGTGAACATCATGGTTCCATCTCAAAGCTCTGGAATAAGCACTAACGTGCCCTGACACCAACTCTGGGTTCATTTGTTGCAGTATCTGTTTTACTATTTCCAAATTAAAGAGTTTTCTAAAGTTGTAGCACAATGGTGATGGGGATTCAGAGAAAACCAATCTCTGTCCCCACATGAGAGAGGAGTGGATGGATGTGGACAGGTCAGGTGGTGTGAGGACAGAATGACCCAGGTGAGTGCATGAACCTGCACATCTCTCTGTTCCACCAACACAGAATGAGGTGGCTCCCAGTGCAGCGGCTTGCTCCAACAGTAAGTCCCCTCAGCAGGGGTTCAGTATGCATCTCCCCACAGCCTGCTAACACACAGTGAGCTGAGTGTGGCCAGGCCCTTCCCAGGTTCTGCAGGTTCACTCAGCTGCTGCTCTTCCCACCATCCCTTCCTCCACTCAGTCACTTCCACTGTGTGTCCTGCCACATGCCACAACTCTGTTCACAGGAGGGGAGGGGAAGAACCACAGCCCACAGCATTCACAAAGAGACCAGTAAGTGTCCATTGTCTGCAACATGCCAGGCACAGGAGGGCACAGACAAACCCATGGCCCAGTCCCCTGCCCTGCCTGCAGGAGAAACAGTGAATAAAGGGAGGTGAACAGATGCACAGCATCGTCCCATGGGGATGTCTTCAGGAAACGCCACAATAACAAGACAAGGCAAGGTCCCATGAACACAAAAGAGGTGATGTGATGCTGTGTACATCTGAAGAATCACGAGGCATAGTCCCTTCCCAGCCACAAAATTGTGCCAGCTTACAAGGCAGGTCCACACTTGTGCCTGTGTCTTTATCTGGGAAACTTCCTGGAAGCAGGAAAGAGCTGGGGTCCAGTGAAGAGGAAGTGGGAGGCAGGACCCAGATTGGCAGGAGCCCTGGAGTGAAGGAAGCAGGGCTTCGGGAGGGAGCAAAGTTGCCGCATTGGCCACAATGGGGAACAGCTCCCAGGACAGGTCAGCAGGCTCCTACCTTGGCAGGATCCTGAGTCACTACCTGTCCTGTCTGCACTGACCACAGGAGCACCTCAGGAGCACCTGTCTCACTATGCCTCCCCTCTGCCTCTCAGAGGGAAAGCTGGGAGCATCACACATGAGAACTGCTCTTTCAGCAGGTGGGCTAGAGCCCCCAATCCAGAGATCCAGGCCCCCAGAGCCCTTCCTGGCCCTCACCTTCCCCCAACTGCCCAGGACTTTCTCTGAGTCTGAGCCCCTAAACCCACCAGATCCCTTGCAGGGAGCTGTGCCATGCACAGTCTGCTCAGTTCATCCCTGGGTCCAAGTCCTCAGTTACTGCTTGCTAAGCAAAATAATCAGTGCTTTTCCAAGAACTGGTCAAAGTCACTTTGTCCCAACCCCTGCTTCTCCTCTCTCCCCTGACATGGGCTGTTAATCAGACAGGAGGCCAACATGCCCAGGGAGCTGCCTGGCACCCCAGGACCCAAGTGCAGGTGGTAGCAACTGGGTTTGTTTTCACTCCCAGCCTGCTAAGCTCCTCCTCTTCTTCCCCTTTTAATTTCATCCCCACTCCAAAAAGGTTTCCCAAGTTGAAGGACAGTTGGAGAAAGATTAACAAAGGAAGCCCACCATGTTGACTCAGGAATGCTAGAGGAAGGGGTGGGGTCTGCCTGCTAGGGTCCTGCAGTGGTTGCAGGTCCTGGGGAGCACAGAACGTAAGGGACCAGACCTGGGTTTTCAGAATGGAGGACTGCCTGTGTTCCCTCTGCTGGTTCTGCTCCTGAGTCAGGTCAACCTTACCTCACTGCCTAGGTGCAAAGTTCAAGGTGCACCCGACACCCTCATACAGTTACAGCATTGGAGGCACACTCAGCCCACATCTGTGTGCCAGATGTGTGCACAGCTGTACCTGCCCCTGTGGACCTAGCTGCTGGCTGCACAGTTACCACAAGCTGTTTTCTCTAAGGCACAGACTAGCTGAGAAAAGAATTTGTTTAAAAGTCCAGGTCACAATTAAAGCCAGTCTCCTCTCATGTTCTGGATGTGTCCCCTATGGTCACTTCCCCTCTGAATGCTAATGAGACCTCACTCTGGGTTCAGAGCCTGGCAGGCTGCTAGTCCTGGGCCCCAGCTCCTCCAGGTGAGCATGACAATGCGCAACTTTTCTCACAAACTCTCCTCCCTGCATCTCATTCTCTCACCTTCCTTTTCCCAAGGAAAACAGGGCTGTGCCTACTTCAGAGACCCAGGCCTCTGTGCCACTCATTCTGGACTGGTCATTCCTGGTGCAGAAGATGCAGGGCAAACAAGGCCACCCCTGTCCTCAGAGCGCTCGCACTCTGCAGGCAGCAGGCACAATTTGGAAGCCTCAGTAGGTGTTTGGGGAGCATGGAGAGAAGCAGCTGGAAGGGCACAGAGGTCATACCATGCCTGGCTCAGGCGAGTGCTGGCACCTTCTCTCTCTGCCTCCTTTCCCTCTCCCCCACTCCTCCTCCTGCTCTTTCTCACATGTCCCTGCAGGCAGGAGGCAGAGACTGGCTCGAACTGCCCTGATGTCCTGCTCAGGCCTCTTCCTGTAGGACCACAGCTGGAAGCACTCCCATCAGTCCTGGTCACAGGCTCTCCAGTGGCCACACCAGGTGGCAGAGAGCATGACATTCCTCCCTGGCAGTGTCTGCCAGTCCTTCAAGGCAGTGGCAGTGCCCACATCTCAGGACTAGTGAGGACCAAGTGAGAAGGGAAGCCGGGTGAGCCATTTTCCCTGGCCCTGCCTCTGTCTTTTGATCCCTGTGGCTCTTGTTTTCCCCCAAGGTACTTCTCAGCTCTTCAAGTTGTCTAGAGCCCCATGTGAAGAGATCTTTCCTCCTCAGTGGCAGGAGGATTTTTCCCATGACTCCCAGCTCTTGCAGGACCTCAGAGCATAGCAACCTGCTCCTGAGACAAGCCATGGCCTCCCTCCTCCCCACCATGGGTCAAGGTCACCCAAGGAAGTGGTATTTCTTGTAACAGCCTCATCACCCTGCCCTAGGCTAGGTGTTGCAAGGAGAAGCAAAGAGGAAGAGAAAAAAACCACCTGACCCACAGGAGGTGGAGTGGGATGCGGTTCAGGGATCTGCCTCTCCCAAGGGCCTCAGAGAGTCTCCCCTGGGGCCTCAGTTTTCTTATCATCCATTCTTAATGAAAAGTGCTGCCCTAGGCAGGACTGGCTGGGATTTTAGGGGACGAGCAGAAGTTTCCTGTTCCCCAGCCCTGAGCAGACTGTCCAAGATCCAGAGGATGAGCAGTAGTATTCATGTTCCCCAGCCCTGAGCAGAACTGTCCAGGAATGCAGGGGATGAGCAGAAGTGTCCCTGTTTTCCACCTCCCTCTTCCCAGCACCTGAGAACTGCACACTGCAGCAACAGGTCTCTGGGAGCCTTTCAGCACAGTTCCACAGCTGCAGTAATTCTTCAGAAACCTTCTCCAGCAGCATCACTATGGGTACATAGAACAGTTCAGGCCAAGAGGATTGACACATGTAGATGCACACACACCAGTTAAGACTGATTGTATGTAAATAATCTGAAAATTAGATGAAAGTCTCTAGAAAAATATATCTTCTGGAAGATGGGAGTTTGCTCCTAGGACAAGTTCACAACACCCAAGCTGGAAAATCTCTTCATTCATGCCTCTAATGCAAACCAAAGGCCTGACCCCTGAGAACCACTGGGAAGAGGTCTGCCATTGCCCAAGAGGACCTGGGGAGCTGTGAATACCCTGACAGGTGAGGGTAACAGCAGTGAGATGAGGGTCTGCCAAGACACCAGAGGGCCCAGGCGTAGGTGCCTGCTGTGTGAGCTTGGGAGTCACTCTGCCATTACAAAACTGAGGTGCTTGAGGTCACAGCATGTTTTATCCCCAGAATGCATCACTACAAAGGAGAGAAGCTGGAGCAGGATGGACAAAGGTACCAGTTGGTGCCAGGTACCAGCATTTCTCTTAGTCATTATGTCCCTAAATTTGTGGAGCAGGAGTAAAAACAGCTATTTCATGAAAACAAAGGCAGCTCCCCACTCTGGCTTATGACAGTCACCTCCACAGGACAGACATGGGATGGCTGGCTCATGGCTATGTTCCCCACTTACCCCCAGGTCCTCCTTGGCACTGTGCCTGTGGTAGAAACCAGATGAAGGACCAAGAAGTGGAGACAGAGGATCTGGGCAGCCATGTTTCACAGGAGGGACCAAGGCTGCTGCCCACATGTATGGGAGGCAGGGGTTAAAAAGAAAGTTGATCCCTGTAATGTGCTCAGCACAGGGACCCCAGGTAACTGGAGGGAACTCTGAAAGAGACCCATCTTCTGTGGGTTCTGGTTAGGATCAAATGGTGTGTGAAGATACTCCTTGACCAGATCACCATGCAAGAGTCCACTCTGTCTCCACACAGACCAGGAAACTGCATTCAAGGTGTGATGATTTGGATGGAGGTATCCCCCCAAAGCCTCTGCCAATGCAGGAGTGTTCAGAGGTAAGGTGATTGGCCTACAAAATCTGTGACCTAATCAGTCCCTCCTAGTTTTACTAGGAAACCATAGGCAGATGGAGTGTGGCTGAGATAGGTCACTGGGTGTGTCCTGGAAGGGTAGTTCTTCTGGTCCCTTCTTCTCCAACTTGCTTCCTGACACCACAAGAGCTGAGCAGCCTTCCTTCACTGGCCCTTCCCCAATGATGTGCTGCCTCACCTGGGGTTCAGAGCAATGGAGTCAGCTGGCCATGGACTGAACCTCTGGAACCCTGAGCCGAAACAGACTTGCCCTCTTCTTTGTTGGTCCTGTCAGGTATTTTGGTCACAACAACACAAAGCTAACTAAAATACAAGGTAGAGGGATAAATGTAGGCCAGCAGGGCAGGGACAGGACCCAGGAAGATTGCCACCACCCTGAGAGAGACTGAGTCATGGGAATAGCATCACAAGGAAGCAACTGGTGGAGTCCAAGAAATGTGGGTCCAAGTCCCCCATCACCTCTCATTTGCTATGTTACCTTGACTATGCTCAGCAGCATTAGCAATTCATCAATAATATGGGAATAAATGAAGGACCAACCTCACAGAATCTCAATGAGAATGAACTGAAGTAATGGATTAACACTGCTTAACAGTCCCTGGCATGTGACAGATTCTCCATAAAAGGCAATGTGGTGATGATGATGGAGAGGAAGAGTTGAACGAGAAGTCGGAGAAGGGACTGGTTTAAAAACAGTGCCAATCATGAAAGGAGAAGCTGGGAATGTGAGGGCCAGCAAAGGCAACTTGGGAAGGGAAGGTCTGAGGCCCAAGGCTGTGCCTGATGGTCAACAGTCAGCTTGGCAGTGGTCCTGCTGTGAGCTGACTCCAGACCTGACAGAACCAGGCCTGAGCTCTGGGCTCAGGGTAGGGTGTGCATGCAGCCTATCACACAGCATCTATTGGGTCTAGCTTACTGCAATAGCTGACTCCAGGTGTCTAATGGACTCAGGGGTACCCAGAGAGCTGGAGATGCACTACTTCTGGGGATTCTGAGACAGCAGTTTAAGGCAAGGACTAAGGAGGGTCTGCCCCTCTCCATCATGGGGCACCATCTTCCTGTGGTCAGCCTTCCGACTCCAACTTCCCAGGGCTTCAGCCTCAGACTGATTGTGACACCATCAGCTTCCCTCATTCTCCAGCCCAGGGATGGCATATCATGGGAGCCAATTCCCCTATGAAGTCCCCTCTCAATTGTCTGCATGTGCCCTCTTTGTTCTGTTTCTCTGGAGAACCCTGGCTGACACACCCAGTTAAGAGTTCTGGCATGGTCCACTGAAATGCCTTCCTGTTTGACATATCAAAGTGAAAACCAGGAGGTAAACTGAGGTTTAACATTCTTCTTAGTGACCATACTCCTGACATCTCACTCATGAGCTAACATGGCTTCCTCCAGTCTCCCCATCCCCTGTCCCATCTTCCACAAGACCCACTGTCTTCCCTGGGTCTACCCTCCTGGCTGCTGCCACCACTTCCTGTGTGCAGGAATAGCACATGTCATCTCCTGTGCTTCAGAGCTATCCCAGGGCAAGCTTCAGGCCAAGGAGGATGACAAGAATGTGAAGGGGGCTCCAGAACTCCTGACCCTGGATGTCTGGAAAGACTGAGATGGTCATTAACCTTAACCAGAGTCCTGCAGACTTCAAGGGAGATTCCGGACACCTTCACACCACAGTCATCAAGTGGAAGGAGGGAGGCTGGGGTAAACACATTGCAGATCCTGATTCCAATCTGAGCCCCATACTACACTGTTCCCCGCTCCCAAGCTATACATCAGAGCCCTCTTCAGCCCAGGCAGCAGCTACTGCATACAGATCATGCCACCTTTCCACACTGCAGCTCAGTCTATCAGGTATGCAAACCCTGGGTTAGGAAGCAGAGGGTCTCCATCGCTAACTGGGAGGTTGGAGTCTGTGCTCAACTTCCACTTTCTCCACCAGGGGGCAGCATGGCAGCACTCACTAAGTGCCATGTTAACTTGGTAACTGAGGCCATCCTCACAAAGACAGGGATTACCAGGAGCCAGAACTGTCTGCAGGCAAGTCTGCTGCTGGGAGTCTGGGAGACCATGTGGCTGAACAGAAGGGGAGATGGTGAGAGAAGAGCTTTCAAAGACATTGGGAACCACAAGCATGGCTTGTGATCTGAGAAGCATTGACATGAGCAACCTTGTCAGCTGGTTGCAGGCTGTCCTTGAGGTTGAGCCAACAGCACCACAAATAACACTGAGCACGTGGTGCCGGGGTGGTGGAAAAGTCTGCAGGTACAATAGCAGTGGCAGTGTCTTATGCAGGAGACAGTCTCAGGCCTGCAGTGGTAAGAAGAGGAGAACAATGCTGGGCCTGTGGGCCCAATCACAGTCCTTGCCTCCCATGGCTCTGGGAGCATTGGCAGGACCGCACAATGGGACAGAGGAGTGTTGAGTGGCTGCTGAGGTTGATGTATGCATGCCCCAGAGGCACTGGGAGGCCTCTTCAGGAACACAGGGCTCCTTGCCTGTCACAATGCCCCTGCTGATGGGCGGTCAGCCTGCAATGGAGGACTGAGTTCTTGTTCTCATAGGGCTTCTGTCCTGGCAGCAAGACACAGTGGAAAACCTCTGCCTCTGAAGTCCTGTGGACTCAAATCTCATTTCTGCCCATAAGCCCTTAGGGAGTGGCAGACTTGTTGGGAGTGTCATGACATCCCCCCATCTTGGGAGACACTTTGGAGATTGAAAACAATGATGTGTTTGAATAATCTGATACCCAAGCTGCTTTCCGTAGGCAGTAACTATCAACTCTCTTCACTGAACTCAATTTAACATATCTGCTCATGTAAATATTTGTATAATTTATTTCAAGACAGTCAACTGAGCCTAAAATAGAGCTGTGTGTGTATCTCAAGGCTTGTTCTTTATTACCATAATACATTAAGTCAAACATTAACAGGCTATTCCTATGTCACTGGAGAAGAGGTCAGCAAACACAAAGGCCTAACATGAGAGGCAGCTTTGGCCCTGGCCTACCCTAGGCCATGGCAAATATTGACCCACTGCCCACTGCAGAGCGACACCATGGCCACTGCCTGATGCCCAGCATATGCTCAGGAAGTCAGGAGTTCGAGGCTGGCCTCACAGGCCAACAACTGCTGCTTGATTAATGCAGACATCATGGGGCAAATATGTGGAACAGAACCTTCCCTACATCATTCAGTGCACAGGTGTCAGCTTCCTGCCAAGGCTGCCAACCATGTGACTTGCATTGGGACCCCCAGTTGTCCAGCCCTGAAACATCTTGTCCCTCATCTTGGAAGTTGAAACCTAGGCCCCAGAAAGAGATGTGGTCTGGACCACAAAGAAGGTCAAGACTGTTGTGAGGACCAGACATGGCCTGAGGCTCTGCCAGGGGTGGAAAAATAAAGAGGCCAAAATATGAGCTGGATGGCACCACATGTGCTGAGAGTGGACACGGTGGGAGAGTGAGTACCTCCCTCCTGTTGGCTGACTTCCCCTCTTCTTCACCAACACCCAGGAGGTGTCTCCAATCAAGCTGTGCCACAAGAGTCAGCGCAAGCAAGCACAACCTACATGGCAGGGTCCAGACTGTCGCAGACCTGCAGAGCCAGCAGGAGACAGGGAGCACAGACTCACAGACCTGCACAGCTTGTAGGTGACAGGGAGTGGATGCAGGAAGTTCCTGCCTCCCATCCAGGGAGTGAAACTCTGGTTTCCACTAGGAATGCTGCTCTCCCTTCCCCACCTGCACCCGCCTCCCAGGACTCAATCATTCCAGTGAAGGATGCAAAGGGATGAGGTATTTTTAGCTGATATTCTGGGAACTGATTCCCATTGCCCCTCCACTTATGGTTGAGTCACATGGCCTGTGGCCAACGCAATGCACACTTGCACAAAGAATGTAGGTTTCCTGGGGACAGACGAGGGTGGGAGACTAATGACCACATTCCCCACACAGAGACCTGGAATCTCCACCTGACAGCTGCCTCCATGGGAAACTATTCTCCAGGATCACCGGCCTTCCAGGAAAAACAGAAAAGAAAACATCCACTGACAGTACAGGAAGGAGGCCCACCGGGCTCCAAAGGGCTCTGCCTACCCACCTGCGGAGAGGCTGATCCAGGATCTGGCATTGACATTGCTGGGCCTTGGGACCCCTAGCTCTTGGTTTCCTCCTACCTCTTTGGTCTCTCAGTGTGTCCCCTTTGTAGTTCCTCCTTGTCTTTGTCTTCTTTCTCAACTAAGCATCACCCTTGCTGATCTCCCCTGGTGGCACTATGTTAACTCCTGCCTACAAGCCAATGCTAACTTTCCGACCACCTGTGCTCATTCTCCTGCAGGGACCTCATAACCCACCTGTCCACCAGTACCTTCATTCAGATTTATTTTCTAGAAATGAACTACTGTTATTTTACTTGTACATATTAACAAGGTTCAGTGCAATAACATGACATCTATACAATGTGCACTGGTCAAACCAGGGTAGTCAGCATTCTGATTCCTTTGAAAACACTTAAAATTTTTTGATCAGCACATAATAATACCACACATTTATAGGGCACAGTGTGGTATTTTATAATCTAACTAAACAAAATCCAAAGTATAAAGTAGAATTCTTGTTTTTTCCAACCCACATCACCCTAGCTAGATCTGTTCCAACCACAGCCCCCCTTCTCTGGTGGAGGACACCTGCATCTCTCCTCATGCTCAAGACCCCAAGCCCAGAGTCACCACATTCCACGCCACACCCCACAACCAGTCAGTCAGCAAGTTCCCACTCCACCTTCCCAGCACACCTAGAGCTCCCACTACACCCTCCCTGGGTCCCAGGAACCCCAGAAGAGGAGCAATCTTACAAATAGCAGCAAGGGTGACCCAACCAGAACCAAATCAGACCATGCCACTCTTCTTGACATTTGTTCCCATCTTACAGGTGTGAAACAGAGACCTGCACAGGGCCAGGTTCAGTAACTGGCTCCACTGTACCTAGCTAGTAACCAGAAATACCAGGATTGGGTGAGACAAACCAAACCTGCCCCATATCACTGTGCAACTTAGCTCTGAAAGTCATCCCAGTCCAGTGGTAGGATAAGTCTTTGCAAGTGGAAGGCCCTATGTGACTACAATGTCACTCTACCACCATTGCCAGCCAAGCTCTGGAGATGCAGAGCTGAACTGATGAGGTCATCCATTACATGGATATGCTTTACCAGGGAAGAGAGGCTGGGGCTGTCCTCCTCTCCTTGGAAGAGAGCCCCCTTCTCAAGCTCCAAGACCTGGATCCCATCCAGGAGAGCAGCAGTCTTGGAAGTCTACAGAGATGAGCAAGTGGGAGCTAGACAAAGGGGGGACCAGGGGACAGTGGTGAGTGCACACAGCCAGCCAGCATCCCCCTTGCCAATGGCAAAACCCACACGCAAGCCTGAGATGTAATTTTCTTCATCTGGGATGCCTTTCATATGCTCCACTCTCTGCCACAGCTCCATTCAGAGGATTAGAGAACAGTGGCAGAAAAGTAACTGCAGACCACAAGAATTCCTGTGAAACAGACCCCATGTGCACAAAGGAGTGAGGGCTGGGCAGGCTGGCATGCTCCAGCACATGCCACTCACTCCCTGGATTGGGGACATGGTGGATTCAGAGTGCACTTACAGCCAGAAGCTTCCAGGGGGTGGGTAATGACCTTCCCACCATGGAATTTAATAATGGCAGGCTGGAACATCCCAAGCCAGAGGAAGTCTGAAGAGAGCAGAACTTTCAGGGACCTTTTCTTAGACAATGAGCTCTCAGAATTCCAAGGTGGGGCCAGAGGGAGCATACTTTGGAGGAACAGGAGCCCTGAATCAGCTGCACCCCAGCCTCCCCAGACATTCAGATTCCAAGTCACAACTTTAAGAACAACTAGGAAGTCAAAGACCAGTTCTTCCACATGAAAACTTGGAAAGATGCTCCAGGAGAATTGCCTACTGAGATCACTGGACATCTGTGACTGCCCAGCACCAGGCATGAGTCAGAGGAGGCAGAGCAGGTAGAAGTTCCTGGGAGCTGCCTCTCCAAGTAGTTCCACTGACTGTGAGGCTAAGCAGGTTACCTAAACCTTCCTAAGTCTCTATTTCTCATCTGTAAAATGGGAACTAGGTCCAATATATAAGTGGCACTGTGTGATTTAGTCCTTATAGGGTCATCCTGGCTGCTGTGTGGAAGATGTTGACTACAACAGCCAGAAAGAAGGGACCTCTCCAGTCTATACACTTCCACCTTAAGGAGCTCTATGCACCACACTGACTTCCATCCCAACTCTGCCAGTAAGAACCCTGGGAGAAACTGGGCCACTGTTATCACTGAATTGCAATGCGCCAAATTTCTCTAAGTAGTCAGTACCTTACCTCCATTTAAAAAATCCTTTCTTCATACTGCAGTCATGAAAGAGGCTGAGATGACAAGGGTAGATGCAAACCAGCACAGCCTCATCACTCAGGAACTTGACCGGCATCTGACTGTGTGGACAGGCTCAGGGACATGGTACACTTTGCAGAATCCCCATGAAGAGACACACCTCACAACTAGTGAACGTTGAATGGAAGTCAGGCAACCCAAATTATGAATAATTTAAACAAAGCAGTTGTAGTCAGCTTCTACTCTGCTGAGACAAAAAGACCTGACAAGACCTTTAGCAAGTAATAAAGGTTACTTGCTATCTTGCCCAACAATAGGAATTGAATACATAAAATCAGTTAAATAAGTGCTTTTGGGAGGTAAGGTGAAAGAATGCAAAAAGATAAATGTGCTCAGAAAAAAAATTGAATTTTTTAGAGGAGAAAAGGTCCATTTGGGGGCTTATGGTTTCAGAAGTCTCAGTCCATTGAGAGCAGTCTTCATTCCTTGGGACTCAAGGTGAGGCAGAACATCATGGCAGAAGAGTGTGTCAGAGGGAAGTGGCTGACATGATGATCAGGAAGCAGAGAGAATGAGACTCTACTCACCAAATACAAATATATACCCAAAGTCAAGCCCCCAATGCCACCTCCCCCAGTCACACCCCACCTGCCTCAAGTCACCACTCTGTTAATCCCATCAGGGGATAATGTGCTGATTGGGTCAAGACTCTCCTAATCAATCATTTCTCCTCCAGACATTCCTGCACTGTCTCACACATGAACTCCTGAAGGACACCTCACATCCAGACCATAACAGGGACTTTCCATGCCTAAAACAAATACTGCTCATGCTGCTGACATCGAGGGTCCATGCCAGGTCCTGGGAATGTGAGTGTGAGCAGACCAGGAAAACTCCCTGCCCTCAAGTTCATATAAATGACTCTTGCCATTCCTGAGCAAAACTTCATTGGGTTGCCTTTATTTTATTTCCTTATGTTATAGGGTAATGTTTGTTTCTTATTTTTGCATTATATTCACTAAAAATATTTTCTAAATTTCTCAAAGTTGTGTGGTATAACTTGCAGGCCATTGCATTAAAAGGGGTGTAAGCTGTGCAAAAGGTGAGGTCAAGGCAGATGTGGATATTTTTACCCTTGGTTGTTTGGTAAAATGTGTGAAGGGATTTTAAAATAATTCATTTTAATTTTGAAACCCTTTCTCTTTGTTTAGTCAGCACTGACCCATATTCACAAAAATCACTTTCTGAATGTGGTATTTTTTTTTCAGAAAAAATACTTGGCTTTCTTTTCCAAGTTGCCCATGACTTTGTGACTATCAAAGGGCAGGATCAGACCTTGACATTGTTTGGCATAGCCTTCCTTATAAGGTTTCAATATTCAGTGAAGCTACTCCTGACAAGAGTTCAGGACGTGTGATCTTTTGAGCTACTAAGACATGTTATCCTCCTATACATTTGCCATGAGCACATCCTCTGTAGTTGAAATCTAAAAGCAGTTATTTTGTTAACATTCAGATTAGATCTTTAATTAAGCTTTCATCCCCTCTAGCACAAACAACAATGTCAAATATGTAAGCCCTAGGAGAAACCAATCTCATTTCATAGGCTAAGATCCTTCAGTATTCTGTGAAGAAACTTAAAAACAAAACTCTTGTGAGAATTGTATAAGGGCATGTTGAATATCTAATTGTAAGTTTAGGAGCTTCACTTAATTTGATTTCAAACTCTATGATGTGAGTTAAGGCAAGAAAAATATTTACTTCAGTGATTTGCATCAAGAACTTCTTTTTAATCAATTGAATTTTATTTTAGATTATTTAATGTTGTACATATGAAAATGCTTTCAGTTATCCACAGAGCTAAAGGGTAAATAAGTGAAAGTGTAAGCTTCTTTATCTGATTGACAGTTGAATATGTGCAAGCATAAGAAAATTGAGCAAAAATGTTTTGCTTATACAACACAACTTGTATCCATATAACCACATTTGTTTTTACAGAATCATATATTTATTTGGATCACATAAATCCCCTGGGGTGGCCAAGACAGGAAGTTCCATCCTCAAAACATTGCCCCCTGCCTCTACTCTATGTCAGGTAATCAATTCTTCTGAGCTTCCATTGGCTATATTCTGTGGTTGTGAACCAATGAGTTTGGGTTACTGTGTTAGTAAATGTCTGCCATGCTTTAATACCATTTTCCTGATGAATTGAGAAAAACTATATAAGCTATTTCAGCACAAAATGCCATGCAAAAGACCATTTGCAACATATAACCTTGCCCCATTTGGTGAGGGGTGGTGTGTGATTAAAGATGCTTTTGGCCATTTTTACATCCTTTTCACATGGTTCTTTCTGTAATCTAGAAATGGATACATGTTGCCAAGGTTACTTGCTATCTTGCCCAACAATAGGAATTGAATACATAAAATCAGTTAAATAAGTGCTTTTGGGAAGTAAGGTGAAAGAATGCAAAAAGATAAATGTGCTCAGAGAAGAAAAAATAATTGAATTTACTGGAATTTCATTTTTCAGTTAGTCCTCTGATGCCAGATAAACATACACCAAGCTTTAAAATATTTCATTTCAATAGCACAATACAGAATAAAGCAGGGCTTTGGAATCAGCAAGGATTCATGTCTCAGTTTTTCTTCTTACTAATTTTGATACATAAATTATGTATACCCTTTGAGGTCCAGTTTCTATACTGGGAACAAAAACATGGATCTGTCTCCTTCATGCGGTTGTGAGAATTAAAATGTGATCAAAGTACTTAGTTCATAGTAGGTATTCACTGAATGTGACTTTTTTACTTTCCACAAACCTTACACCTAAATCATGTGTTCCTGTTCATCCTGCTTTTTTTTTCAGTCTTTTAAGAGTTCCAACATACCTTTTAGTTTTAGGATTTCAGTTTATCTGTTTGTCCTTACCTATCAGAATACAATGAAGAGATCAATACTCATTGTGTATCAAGGAACTCATTGTGTATAAATGTAGTGTTACAAAAGTTGATGCAGGCATTCCTGATAACTTACACATCATTTAGAGTTATAAATCTAATTATGTGTTCAGCTTAGTGTAAGTCTGAATGGGAGTGTCCAGAGCTCTTAATAGATTGTCCTTTTCTTTGTTATTTTCTTTGTCTTTCCCTCCATTTCTTTGTGGGAATAAGAAATAAAACAAATGCCTGTCTTGATTTCCACCTCATCCTAAAGCCCTATACTTGTTCCCAAATTTATTTTAATTAAATTGTGTGTAATAGAAGGATATAGATGTTTTAAAGAACCCCAGAAGCACTTATGGCTATAAAAAGTACTTTACAAGCTAACTTAATTTCAGAGTCATCCACTGAGTTTCATGCATAAAAAACATTGAATGCAAAGGAATAAAATGTGTTAGTTTGGTCTGCTATAAATATATTGGAAAACAAACATTAAGAGCATATTAGAAATTCCTTTAACTTACTGTGCATTGCTGAAAAAA
Organism: Sciurus niger; assembly: GCA_020740815.1. Lineage (NCBI taxonomy): Eukaryota > Metazoa > Chordata > Mammalia > Rodentia > Sciuridae > Sciurus > Sciurus niger. Next base: position 101,053 of record JAHUXG010029650.1, on the reverse strand, counting down.
TATATAGATTTCTTTTTGAAGATGATCCCTGTGTGCTTGCGTGATAGTTATTAACTTATGATCATTGGAATGGATATTCCATTTGTCATCATTTCCACTTAAAGACATTTTGCTTTATTTTTACTCAAATGTGTAGATTTGCTGTGGAATCTATTTGTGTGAGGGCTCAGTGAAAATATTTTGGACAGCTTACCTTAGTGCCAAAACTTTAATCTCCACAGGCTTTGGATTATGACTGAATGGTTTAACTTATTTTTTAAAACTGAGATTATATCAAGGAGCTAACACAGACTTCCAGAGAAAAATTTGCTTACCCCTTTTGTCAGTATCTGCTTGAATTTTAATAATCTTTGAGTTGAAGTCATACTGGGATGACATCATACTCTCCAGCTTAGGAAGTAGTTGTACACCTGTTAGGGGAAGCTACTTGCAGTCAGATACACATAGCTAATGTTTCCTTCAAAAGACTGTCTCCATAGCATACCATGATTCTTTTTTTAAGTTCATGGTAATATGTGGCTTTTTATTTCATTAAATTACAGAATAAGAAAATCAAAGTCTTACCATTTTTGGGTAATTGGCAAATGCAGCCAAGCCTCCAATTTGGAACATATTGATAATTGTTGTTTTCATTGAACAAAAGTTCTTCATTATAAAATGATAAAGGAAAGCAGTGAGATAATTGGAGTTAGGTCCTTTGATGTGATTAAAGCCTTCATTTAATAAAATTATGTGATTTTTCCTCCTATGCCATCATATTGGACTATACAGTTAAGGATATTTTTTGAAAGGACTTCAAAGGAATATGAGTTTTCTTCTGAGTCACCTTTCCTAACAGCACAATTTTAAGGTCATTTTGCATGAATTACCTCATACTTGGTGTAAAGCCAACACATGGCATGAACATGCACAATTGTTCCTGAAACTAATCATTGTTCAAGATGTGAACTATAATTTAATGGCTTCAAAAGTCACTTGGGTTACTGGTGGAAACTTGGCATTTTTTTTTCACTGAAATGGGAGATAGGACAAATCAAATGTGGGAACCAGAAGCTACTATTTCTTATTGATGTTGAAATGAAGTTATTGTATACAGGTAACTAGGAAATACAAGTAGGATGGGGATGAATGTGAACATTACTATTTTTTGAATCTTCATATTTATGTTGCTGTACAAAAATACAATTTACCTTCAGGTAAATACAAGAAGATGGATAACTTGAAGCTTTTGCTTTCAAAGTTAGTCTGTAAGCTTACTGTTTTCCCCTTGTTTTTAATTATCCACCCATTTTGAATTTATTTTAATACTTCTGCACATAAAAAATTCATGAATTAAAAAATGTGTATTAGGAAATCAGTACAAAAATAAGTGATGTAAGAGGTGGGTAGTTTCTCAAAGTTTACTGGAACCAGGATACAGATGAGTCTAGAATGCCCAGCAACCAGCAGGGAGGAGCTTAAGTGGTTCAAATTCAAGGAAGTTAAAAGAAAAATCCCAAATCAAAAATAATTCTCTAAGACCTCTCTTCAGTGCTCAGAATGAGAAAAATGTAAATTCTGACTCTGGTTCATCAGATGTAGCTTCCTTCACTGTTCTGTGCTATCCACAGTCTTCAATGCCAGGAACACAGTGACAACCTAAACACCTGACTGCCCTAACAAGATGCAGGGGTTCCCAAGGGATGCTGATCTCCCTTCTGACATGAACTGATTTCCAGCTAAATTTTTAGGAGCCTCAGGAATATTTGTTCTCTTTTAACTTTTTTGTTTATCATTCTTCTTGTTCTTTTAGATTCTTAGAATTTTAAGATTCTTGAAAGATGGTTCAGAGATAGCAAAAACCAGACCAAGTAAGACCTAAATCCAATGTGAACCAGAGACAGTGCTGTTATTGAGGGTTTGGAATACAATGAAGAGTAATACCTGATGATCTGCTTCTGGAGCTCATCCTCTGGTGGGGAGGCATTGAAGAAAAGTTATAGGAAAGCTGAGGGAAAGGCATTAGATTTGAGTAGGTGAATTTTGATTGGAGGCAGATGAAAATTGAATGAAAAAGAAAGTAGAGAAATAAGAAAGAAATCTTTGAAAACCTCTAAAAAATATCCTAGGTCATCTTCCACAGAAGCAAATATGGAAGAACCTTAGGACTGCTTTTGGGAGGGACTAGCCCTCAGACCAAAGAGCAGTAGTCTGAGAATATCACACTCTAAGTCAATTAACATGTTCAGTGACTGGCAAAGTCACCTATGAAGATGGCCCCTCCTTCCAGAGTAAAATGAATTTTTTCTTTCTGTCTTTATTTTTGACTTTGTTTCTTTCTCTTTGTATGCATAAAATCAGAATACAATTAAAGAGAATAAAATAATTTGAGCTTCTGATTTGTGATTTAAGGACCCTCTTGGTTGGGAGCCTTTTGATCACATGACAATCTCTTGAGTGCAGAAATTCAGGGTCTTGATTAGGCACAATGCATAGAAAATGTGTAAACTGCAGTGAAAATCTAAGATAAAAGTGGGTAGTTTATTAACATTTTAAAACTGCTTTTTAAAAATTTGTTCTAATTAGTTATACATGACAGAATACATTTTGACATATCATACACAAATGGAGTATGACTTCTCTTTCTTCTGGTTGTACATGATGCAGAATCACACAGGTCATTTAAACATATGTACACAGGGTAATGTTTAATTCATTCTACTACTCTTCCTATTCTTGTGTCCCCTTCCCTCCATTCACTCATCTCTACCTAATCCAAAGTACCTCTATTTTTCCGTAACCTCTCGACCTGAATTGTGAATTAGCATTCGCATATCAGAGAAAACATTTATCCTTTGATTTTTTGAAATTGGCTTATTCTACTTAGCATGATATTCTTTAGCTCCATCTATTTACTGGCAAATGCCATAATTTCATTCTTCTTTAAGACTGAGTAATATTCCATTGTGTACACATGCCACACATTTTTCTTATCCATTCAGGTGTTGAAGGGCATGTAGTTTGCTTCCATAGTTTTGCTATTGTGAATTGAGCTGCTATAACTATTGATGTGGCTGCTTTTTGATGAATCTAGAAAAATATTTTCTAAATGGTAAGTAGTAAACACATTTTGAATGGTTGACTTGATTTTAATTCACATGCTATATAGTTCTGTTTAATACGATGTTCTGTGATGATGGAAAATTCCTCTGTTATGTTCCATGTAATAGTCACTAGCTACTCACTATACTTACTGAGCATTTAAGATGTGATTAATATAATTGAGAAACTGAATTTTTTATCTTGCATAATTTAGATCAAGTTACATTTGAATAGCCCTACTCTTTTCATACCTTTCTCTTTATACTCATTATATTTAAGTGTACCTTTTTTAATTGCTTATGCTTTTTATTTATTTTTATTTGCTCCTTTTGGATATCCATGGCAGTAGAATCTATTTTGAAATATTTGTACAAGCATGGAATATATATTATTCTAATTAGTATCCAGTCTTTTGTTGAGATTCACTGTGGTGTGTTCATACATGTACATACGAAAGTTATGTCAGATTCATTCCAAAGTCTTTCCTATTCCTATCCCTTCACCCTTCCCTTTATTACCCTTTGTCTAATCCACTGAAGTCCTTTGCTTTTGTTTATTTTTTCCTCCAAAGGCTCCAAGGTTTCTAAGGATACATGATGTCTTATGCATTCTCTGACACTGAGCAGATTTGTTCTCCATTTATAGATATTTACTTAAGAAGCAAAACTGAGTCCACTTATTCCTTTATTCTTCCTTCTTGAATACATATTCATGGAATACCTAACAAATACAAATTCTTTTAATAGGTTTTATAAGGAATTTCTTTTTTTTTTTTTAAAGATGATGATGCTTTTGAGTTTATGGTTTAGATTCCTAATTATGTAGCTCAGAAGAGGCTGAACACATGAGGAATTTTCAGGAAACTGTTTTTTTTTTTTTTTTTGATTGCAGGGTCCACAGGGGTTATTGTGTATAAATGCTCTGGAACTTCAGCCTGAAAATTCTCTGAACTTTATATGCAGTGGTAAGAGGAGTTTGAAGGTATACATGGTGAGTACTTTTTGTTCCTTTTCTTTTTTAGACTAGAAAGAGTTTTCATAGTTTTTTTTCAAACCTAGGATTTACAAAAGAGAGGAAACTACAAGCCACAATGCCCTCTGCAGAAGTTTCTGCTGACTTCCTGTGTAAAAAGCTTTTTGACAAGAAGAGGAACTTATACGTTACAAATATAGTGGAAGTTTCTGCTTAAAATATTGTAAGGGTCTTCCGGGTGGAAGTATCTGGTTTGCTTCCTAACTACTAGTGTGAATTAGACTGAGATTTACAGAGTTTGCATGGTTCAAAAACATGTAGGTGAAATCATAGCTATAATAACTTTTGTTCAATGATTTCACCCTTAACACTAATAAATTTGAAAAGATTGTGGGAGATTTTTTGGTGTATAATAAGCTAAAATATTTAACTCTCAACAATGCAGATCTGTTAGAAGAGTAATTAAATATAAGTTCTATGCTCTTCTCCTGTGACTGTGGATTCCATTGGCATTTCCACTTAGTATGCTATTAAAATAACTTCACACTGGTGAGGTGCTGAATGACAGCTTGACAGCGCAAAATTCTGATGGGGCATGCACATCTTTTGTACAACTAGGTTAAAAGTTCTGTTTTGCCTATCTATAAGTTGGGAACATGGGAAACTTACAGCAGGGATCTAAAATTTAATTGCAGATGGGAAATATGCACCCTCTTTTTACATGGTATTTGATTTAAAATTTCCATTTGATTTTACATTTATAATTTACCTGTCAAGATCTGAATTTAGGTGAGCATGGTAATAAAATCTAAAATCACATAAAGAAATCATAAGGAAATTTTGACTAGGTGCTGGCAACTAAGTAGACATCGAAAAAATCCTTGGAGCATAGAATGCTGATCTTGAACTGAAAAAGAAGAACATTTGAAACATTTTGTCAAATTTCATCACTGAAATGGATCCTAACAGTGAAATAAATTGGGTTGTCTAATACACTGATATCTGTCCATATAACAAGATAAAAGCATACAATAAAGGGAAAAAAAGAATTTAAAATATAATGAAACTGAAAATGAATAATTTTGAAGCCAATGATAAGGATTCCGTTTCTAAGGAGGTTTTTCTTTGCGTATTGATTTATATTTGAAATAGCAGCCTTTGGACTCTAAGTGACAATGTGAAGAAGAAGAAGTTGATGCAGTGTATCATAACTTGGTTTAAAGGAGGTCTTGGTGACATATTTTAGAGTGAATCATTCAACATCCAGTTGAATTTGAGGCAATTCGTTGTTCCCTGACACATTATCAGAAACTCAGCAAGTGCTTAGTAAATATTGGTAGAATAAGTAGTGCTGAATTCTACATTAGAGCTACTGTTGTCAGCACCAGGCATAATCCTCCCCACTTTCTTCATTATGAAGTTCAGCTGTCAAACCTTTAGATTATGTCATCATTGACGGTGAGGAGGAAGTGAAATGATCAGACTTGCTGATCTCACAAAGAATGCATTCTTTCTTTGCTTGAAGTATTGACCAGCAGAATCCTGTGAACTCCCAAGTTCCTGGATAATGTCACAACAGAGAAGAAATTAATGAAAAGAGTTCAGTACAATTAATTCCTGAGGAAGCAATTTTCCAAAGTAACTTTTTCTTGGTGTGGTGTTTCAAATGGCAAAGAGAAAGTACAGTAGCATCTGATTTTGTAACTTTGAATCATGATGCATTCCTACCAAATTTATAAGAGGCAAGAGAGAAGAATCCTGGGAAACTTTATTGGAAGCAACATGATGCTAATGACCATGGACAATCTCTGACTGAGTGGAAGAATCCTGGGAAACTTTATTGGAAGCAACATGATGCTACCCATGACCATGTTGACATGTATTTACATCTCTGCAAAACTGCACTAGTGGTATATTAGTGTCCCAGGTGTATAAATCTCTCTGTAATGTGTTAAAAATAATAGTGTAGATGGTCTGAGTCTTCTCTTAAATGAGGAATGCAAAAGAATGACATTTTCTGGGATTTTACACTTGGAGGAAAGGAGAACTGAAAAAATGATATTTACCATGAAAATGGTTTGGGCTGTTTTAAATTGTAGAAAAACTACAAGAAGTAGATAAATGAAATATTTATATCATCCAGAACATTTTCAACAGGTATGGTTTTGGTATCATTTATCTGAGCATTCACATCTCTCGGTCTTTATAAGAACATCACTAGATGCAAGTTTGTAAAAGCAAGGTGAAGTAGTCAGAATTTCTGAATCTCAGTGGAACCAAGCAAAACTTGATCTTTATGAAAACACTGGAGAATGTAGTCTGCCTTTTCAGAGAAGCAGTTAAGAAATTAATACAACTTAGCTAAAGGTACTTAATATTAATCTGCCAGACAAGAGTATAACATACATTCCCATGAATTTATTGAATATTTATAAAGCAAGCTAATTCATGATCAGGGATGAATACAGAAACCTTTTTTATTTAAGTGTTCAAGACATATGCATGGAACAGTAACAAAAATGGAGATAAGCATTAAACAGGATGCCAGTGAGAAGAGTAAATTAAAAGAATTTTTTTCTAAGTGGAAATGGTGGATTAAGAAAGTAGTGGGGAAAAATTTTGACTTGAACTGTTCTCACAATTTAATCCCATTACCTCATTAACATTAACATTCAGGATTTTGAACAGCCTTTGATGAAATTGTGTTGTTGATAATAAAAGAAGGCAACTGTAGCTTATCAAAGGGCTGCTCCAGTTTCCGTCCTCCTGGATATGACCATTTCTAGATGATATTTGAAAAGAGCAGTTTTAGCAAGTAAATCAGATAATGGAACATACTGGAAAACACACTACCTTTGGAGTGAGGGGATTCATGTTCCAGTCTCTGCTCTAGATTTTTAGTCTATGTTAAAATGTTATCTTAGGGCCCTCTATTTTCTAATCTCTGAGAACCACAGTGATGATAAAAGCAACACTCAGGGGAGTCTGAGTATTAAAGAGAATATAGTTAAAATGTTCACTTAGGGAAACCAATATGGATATCAGCAGATTTTTCAACCCAGACCCTAAAAGCTAGAAGGGTCTGGAACAACATTTTTCAAGCTCTGAAAGAAAATGGATGCCAACCAAGAATCTTATACCCAGCAAAACTTACCTTCAGATTTGACAACCAAATAAAATCTTTTCATGATAAACAAAAGCTAAAAGAATTTACAAAAAGAAAGCAGGCACTACAGAATACTCTCAGCAAAATATTCCATGAGGAAAAGAAGAAATACAATGATGTAAATCAGCAAAGGGAGGAACTACCCTAAAGGAACAGCCAAATGAAGGAGATACCAAGTCATGTCAAAAAACAAAAATGAGTCAAATGACCAGGAATACAAATCATATCTCAATAATAACTCTGAATGTTAATGGCCTGAACTCATCAATCAAAAGACATAGGCTGGTAGATTGGATTAAAAAGAAAGATCCAACAATATGCTTCCTGCAAGAGACTCATCTCACAGAAAGAGATACAGACTAGAGGTGAAAGAATGGGAAAAAAACATACCATGCACATGGACTCAGCAAAAAAGCTGGAGTATCCATCCTCATATCAGATAAGGTGGACTTCAAGCCAAAGTTAGTCATAAGGGATAAAGAAAGACATTTCATAGTTCTTAAGAGAGGTATAAACCAGCAAAATATAACAATCATAAATAGCTATGCCCCAAACAGTGGCTCATCAATGTACGTCAAACAAATTCTTCTCAATTTCAGAAATCAAATAAAGCACAACACAATAACACTACATGATTTTAACACACCTCTCTCACCACTGGACAGATCCTCCAAACAAAAATTGAACAAAGAAACCATAGATCTCAATAACACAATCAATAATTTAGACTTAATGAAAATTTATAGAATATACCATCCAACAAAGAGTGAATACATTTTCTTTTCAGCAGAACATGGATCCTTTTCTAAAATAGACCATATTTTATGCCACAGAGCTACTGTTAGCAAATACAAGAAGATAGAGATACTTTGCATTCTATCAGATCATAATAGATTTAAATTAGAAATAAATGACAGAATAAAAAACAGAAACTACTCCAACACCTGGAGATTAACTAATACGCTATTGTATGATGAATGGACAACAGAAGACATCAAGAGGGAAATAAAAAAATTCTTAGAGGTAAACGAGAACAAAGATACATCATATCAAAATCTCTGGGACACTATGAAAGCAGTAGTTAGAGGAAAATTTACTTCGTGGAGTGCATTCAATAAAAGAAGAAAAAAATCAACAAATAAGCAACCTAACACTACAACTCAAAGCCCTAGAAAAAGAAGAACAGAGCAACACTAAAAGTAGTAGAAGACAGGAAATAGTTAAAATCAGAGCTGAAATCAATAAAATTGAAACAAATAAATAATTGAAAAAATTGACAAAATAAATAGTTGGTTCTTCAAAAAAATAAACAAAATCGATAAACCCTTAGCCACACTAACAAAGAGGAGAGAGAAAACTCAAATTACTAAAATTTGAAATGAACAAGGAAATATCACAACAGACATGAGTGAAATACAAAACATAACTAGAAGCTATTTTGAAAATCTGTCCTCCAACAAAATAGAAAATCTCAAAGACATCAACAGGTTTCTAGAGACATATGAATTACCTAAACTGAACCAGGAGGACATACACAATTTAAATAGATCAATTTCAAGTAATGAAATAGAAGAAGTCATCAAAAGCCTACCAACAAAGAAAAGTCCAGGACCAGATGGGTTCTCAGCCAAGTTCTACAAAACCTTTAAAGAAGAGCTCATTCCAATACTTCTCAAAGTATTTCAAGAAATTGAAGAGGAGAAATCCTCCCAAACTCATTCTATGAAGTCAATATTACCCTGATACCTAAACCAGACAGAGACATATCGAGGAAAGAAAATTTCAGACCAATATCCTTAATGAACATCGACGCAAAAATTCTCAACAAAATTTTAGCAAATTGCATACAAAGATTTATTTAAAAGATAGTGCACCACCATCAAGTGAGTTTTATCCTGGGGATGTAAGGTTGGATCAACATCCAGAAATCAATAAATGTAATTCACCATATCAACAGACTTAAAGTCAAGAATCACATGATTATTTTGATAGATGCAGAAAAATCATTTGATAAAATACAGCATCCCTTCATGCTCAAAACACTAGAAAAAATAGGGATAGTGGGAACATTCCTTAACACTGTAAAAGCCATCTATGCTAAGCCCATGGCCAACATCATTCTAAATGGTGAAAAACTGAAAGCATTCCCCCTAAAAACTGGAACAAGGCAGGGATGCCCTCTTTCACCACTTCTATTCAACATTGTCCTTGAAACTCTAGCAGAGCAATTAGACAAAACAAAGAAATTAAAAGGATATGCATTGGAAAAGAAGAACTTGAAAAAACCTTAGAAGTCCTTCCTATCTTACCACCATGAACCACAGAGTTTTCTGGGCACTGGCTGGTATTTGCCCCAACAAAAGGGATTTTTCCCCCTAATTTTTATTTTTAAATTTTTTTCCCTAATGTAATTGATTAAAATATTTTTTTGCTTGCATTTGAAAGCATATAGTACTCTAATGCTTTTAAGTCTATCAAGTGCTGTTTTGAAACTCAACAAAGTTTAGATTATCACTGAAGCTTAATCAAGTGTCCATAGGAGCTCTGAAAACTATAAGGCTATTGTTCAAAACAGTAACCATTAACCATATGTGACTATCATTTTTGTATAAAACAATTTTTTTTTGTTTTTACAGAATTCATTTTGATTTATGTTACACAAATGGGGTACAACTTTTTATTTCTATATGGAACAATTGAAGTGTGGCCCATCTGAATTGAGATGTAGGTTTTAGTATAAAATATGCATTTATCTCAAAGACTTAGGATGAAAAAGAGCATGTAGAACATTTCATCAATAAATTTTAATAATATTTCTAATTGAACTATTTTGTATATATGGGGTTAAATTATATAGGCTCTTGCCATAAAGTCCAGCTGAGTAATTTTATTAAAGTTAATTTTATCTGTTTCTTTCTACCTTTTTAATGTGACTACTGTAAGATTTTAAATTATGCATGAGGCTTACACTACATTTCTACTGCAGAACTTTGCTCTAAAGCCAAGAATTGCTTCCTCAAAATTAGTTTCTTTTTGTCTCTTTCTTTAGAATGTTTTTTGTTGCTTCTTGCCACTGAACAAGGTACATGGGCTAAGTTTCTTTTAGTGGGCTTTCTATTCATAGTTCTGAATGTTTTTGATAATTCACTTAAGAGAAACCGATTGGTCCCTTTTAGGTAGAAAGGCTATGTCTTTACTTATCAAGGATATGTCTAGAGACCCAATACCCAAACTATAGTTTTGTAAGAATTTCTCTGTGACATAAGAACAAAATAAATGTTTCATTTTATCCTTCATTTCCCAGTTGCAAATAATTTTTGAAAATGGTTAATGTGTACTGAACGCTAAAAAAGGTTGTTGCTTTTCTGTCACTGTAACAAAATACCTGAGACAATAAACTTAAAAAGGAAAGTTTGGATTCATCATTTTGGAGTTTTCAGTCCATGGTGGCTTGGCCCAGTTGCTTTTGGTCCTACGATAAGGCAGTACATCATGGTGGATGTACATGGTGAAATTGTACACCTCATGGTCTGGATTTAAAAAGGAAAGATAAAAGAACTGGGTTCCCAATATCCCCTTTGAGCTCACACACCAAATTACCTAACTTCCTGCCACTATGCCTTCACCTCTTAAAGGTTCCACCACCTCCCAATAGTACCTTAGGCCAGGACTAAGCCTTTAACACATGGGTCTTTGGAAGAGATTTAAGATCCAAACTATAGCACAAGTCTTCCCTAAAAGGGAAGCTTTCAGATGAAGCTAATGAGTTTTCCAAGGTTGGGAGATAATGTTTCTTTTGCAGCAGGGAGGAACTTAAGTAAACTAGAATTCTTTTCATTTAACTCTTTCCTAATATAGAAACTAATTTCTAGTGCATTCCATATTGCTTGGGAAAGTAAAAATTGACTTTTTTTGTTTTGTAAACATTTTATTTCCAAATGCTACACTAAAGATAAAATGAATGATGGTGGTAAACACTGAAAGCTACATAACTACTTTTTTGTGGTGCACATAATCACCTCTGTGAAAAGAACTCTGGGGAGGCTGGAGGTGCAGTTCAGTAGTAGAGTACCTGCTTAGCATGCACAGGCCCTGAGTTCAATCTCCAGCAGCAAAACAACAAACAACATAAAATGAAAAATGAGAGCTATGGAAATTTAGGAATTCAGACTTTACCTGAACATTTTTTGATACTCACAAGAACTTCAAATAATGGTGTGAAGTATGTGAAGATTTGGAATATTTATACAGATTGTATAATTTTATAACACAAGGTCACATGAGCACTAGAGGGTTCTTTTCTTATGCACTTAAAGAATGAAGTATGTAGATAACAGAGTGAGAATTCAGCAGCAGATTTAATAGAAGCAAGCTAGGAAAACTCCTAGACCATGGGAGACTCTCTGTCTTATAGTTTTTATACTGCTTTGATGAATTAATCTTTCATTGGAAGGTCTCTCTTAATTGTTCTCTTTTTCTGACTCGATTGAAGGTGTGCAATTTTAATTTCTTATTCCCATAATGGGATGGTTTAATGTGTTTCTTAACCTGAGTTTGTCCTGTAGTTGTTCCTTAAAACAAAAGAATTGCTTGGATTCAAAACAATTCTTTGGGGTTGACTTATGTTAAGGTAATCAAGGAAGCCAGGGCAACAACAGAATGTGGGGACGTCTAAGCCTTAGTGAAGCCTTCCAATCAGGCAATCAAAAACAAAAAACAAGCTTTAACCTAGGTTTTTAATCTGGGGTGGTGGGATCACATTCTCTGAAGCCCCTATTTCTATCTCCTGCCTCAGTTTCATGGGACTTCAAATGTCTCAGAGAAGAGTTAACTCCTTGTATAAGATATTTGGCACTATAGATACAGCGTATAAAATCTTATTTGTCCTGTTAAGTCCTGCCTTCAAGTTTCTTAATTAGTTTGATCAGCTGGAAGATAGAATTTTGATTTCTTCATCTTATCAGTCATTTAATAAATAATTATTGACTGCCAACCATGAGTGACTCATGATAAAGCAAGTGTCCAAACAACAGAATGATTGACATTTTGAGCTGGATCATTTTTGGTTGGGGGTGGAGGGCTGATGTATGCATTATGTCTAGCAGCACCATTCCTCCATTGTGACAACTAAAAATATCTCCAGACAATGCCAAATGTCCCCTGGGGAGGAAAACCCTCACCAAAGTTGAGAGGCATTGGTGATAATGAGACAGAAGAGATGGGAGCTGAGGTGGGGGTGGGAGAGAAGCAAAAAAAGTAACATTTCAGATGGGATACATGAGTGGATCCAAGACATTAAGGAGGAAGAATAGAGAAATCTCTGAGACTGGAAAATTGTGAGGACTGGGAGAAATGAAGGAATCAGTAAATAACTCTGGTTTGGGCAACTGGAATGATTATGACACTTTCACTGAATCAATCAATAAATAAATAAGGAAGAAATATGCAAGAGAAGAGCTGAATTTCAGACCTGTATTTTCAGATGCACCTTGGGCTCAGGGACCTTTGTCCAGGAGCAAGGTCAGAAAGGAGAGGTGAATTTGAGTGGCGGCAGCTTAGTAATTGACACCAGAAGAGAAAATATGTCCTTTTTAAGGAGAGATCATTCATTTGCTGGAGAAAAGGATGAGTTGGATAATTAAAATGCAAGCTAATTCTTCTATATTTCACCAAAGTTAAGGAAGCTGAAGTAAGGTTAAGAAAAACTGAAAAACCCTCAAACCTAATTATTAAAAACATTTCACTATATTTTATTCTTTCTGTGGTGCTGGGGATTGAATCAGAGCCCTGAACAGGTGAGGCAAGTACTGTACTACTGAGCTATACTTCCAATCCCTATTTGAGTTTACTGAATGCCACTAACCGTGACATGATTTTAATGTCAAAAAAGTTGAGAAATTCACAAATTTTGAAACCTGCTTTTTTCTTCAATGGTTTAGTATGAAAATTTTCAAACATACAGAAAAGTTGAAGGAATTTTCAAGTAAGCAACATATATCTACCATAAAAACTATACACTTAACATGTATATATGTGTGTGTGTATATGTATATATATAATATACGTATACATATATATAAAATCTGTTATCATATATCTGTTTATGCATATGTTAAAGCATTTTATTTTTGATGTGTTTTAGAGGAAACTGCAGAGATTAGGATAATTAACCCAATTATGCAGCATACATACTATGAACCAGAGTTCAATATTTATTTAAAGTTTACCAACTACTTTTGCTAATTTTATTTATTTATATATTCATTCAGTTTTGTGTGTTGGGGATCCAAACCTAGGACTTGTGGATGCTAAGCATATGCTCTACCTCTGACCTATACATCAGTGCACTAATTTTTTTGTTTAAAATCCTTAACCAGGGGTTTTTCGGGATGGCGGGCTGGAGGGTGGCTGCATTTCGCGTTGCTCCGGGGCACAGGATTCGGAAGGGGAGATGGTGAGAGACTTGGGGCCGGCTGGGGGCCTCCGGGTGGGTCTCTCCCGTCGGGGAGGCGTCCCGGGTGGGGCGGTGGCCCCAGAGCGCAGGGAACTTTGTGGGGTGGAGTTGCCCGGTGGGGCACCCCTCTCCCCGCTGGCGGTGGGCACCAATGGCTGGGATCATTGTGGGGGAGGCGGCTCAGCGCAGCGCTTGGACTCAGGGCAACCACTGGGGCTCCGGGCGGCTGCCTGAGGGGGAGCTGCCTGGCGAGCTGTTTGGACTCAGAACGACCACTTCTGAACACCGGGGGGCTGCCCGGAGGAAGAAGAGAAGTGCGGCGGTTCGCTTGGTCTAGGAGTGACTGCATCAGAGCCACAGGCGGTTGCCAGAGGAGGAGGCGAGTGGTGAGTTGATGGACTAAAATCGACAGCTCCTGAACACTGGTGGCCTGCCTGGAGGAGAGCACAGTGGGTCACTTGGTCTCGGAGCCACCGCTCCTGAACACCCGGGGGGCTACCCCGAGGAGGAGGAGGAGGAACAGGGCGGGTCACTTGGACTTGGAGTGACTGCCTAGGGCTACGGGCGGTTGGAGGGAGGAGGAGACTCGAAGTGAGTTGCTTGGACTCCTAGTGACTGCGTCGGAAACCGGGCGGCTGTCCAGAGGAGGAGGTGTGTGGCGGGTCTCTGGGTCTTGGAGCTATTGTATGGGGCTCCGGGTGGGGGCTCAGAGGAGGGGCCGCATAGCCAGGCGATTAGGTGCAGAGCAGGGTCCCAGGAGCTAGGTGGCTTCTAGCTGGAGGAGCCGCACACAGACACTCTTGGGGGCGGAGCGAGGTTTCCAGGACTGCGGGCAGAGTCTCTGGGAAGGGCAGCCTAGGGAAACTCGCCTGCGAGGGGTGAGGCTCCCGGGCCCAGGAGGTAGGTCCGGGCCCCTGGGAACATTACAGAGGAAGAAGCCCAGCCCAGGCGGTGGTTGTGGATTGGGAGGAACCTCTGGGGGGGGAGCTGACCAGCAAGGCCTAGCCACCGGGTGGGTCTTCCCTGCCGGGTGAGGTTTTCCCACGGGGACGGTGGGGCCAGGGACACAGGCGCAGACAGGCCTTGCCTCAGCCTGCAGTCTGGTTCCCCTTTGGATGGCCATTGGTTGGCGGGTGGAGGCGCCTCTGCCCATTGGCAGGGAGTGTGCCCTGCCTGGGTGTCACCACCCCTGGGGAGGCGGCTTCTTCCTGGAACTCCGTATTGTCGGCTTCCTCTGGGACTTCAGGCTGCTGGAGGATGGGAGAGGATGTACTGGAAATCTTCGGGGATGTTGTGGGTCGATGGAGGGAGTCTGCAATATCTTAATGACCCACTGATTCCTGAACAATATGAGAAAACAAGGGAAGAAAATGCCCCAAACAAATCTAGATGTTACATCAATAAAATCCAACGACAGCATAGCAGAAGAAATGACAGAAAGGGAGTTCAGAATGTACATAATTAAAATGATCATGAGATGAAAGAGCAAATGCAGGCATTGAATGATGAGATGAAAGAGCAAATGCAGGCATTGAATGATGCACCAATCCACAGTTAACAGAGCAAATTCAGGAAGCAAAAGATCATTTCAATAAAGAGTTAGAGATATTGAAAAAAAACCAAACAGAAATCCTTGAAATGAAGGAAACAATAAACCAAATTAAGAACTCCATAGAAAACATAACCAATAGGATAGAACACCTGGAAGACAGAACTTCAGATATTGAAGACAAAATATTTAAAACAAAGTTGAACAAACAGAGAAGATGATAAGAAATCATGAACAGAATCTCCAAGAACTATGGGATATCATGAAAAGACCAAATTTGAGAATTATTGGGATTGAGGAAGGCTTAGAGAAACAAACCAAAGGAATGAACAATCTATTCAATGAAATAATAACAGAAAATTTCCCAAATCTGAAGAATGAAATGGAAAATCAAGTCCAAGAGGCTTATAGGACTCCAAATACACAAAATCACAACAGACCCACATCAAGGCACATTATAATGAAAATACCTAACATACAAAATAAAGACAGAATTTTAAAGGCTGTGAAAGAAAAGAACCAAATTACATTCAGGGGGAAACCAATACGGATATCAGCAGAATTTTCAATCCAGACCCTAAAAGCTAGAAGGGCCTGGAACAACATTTTTCAAGCTCTGAAAGAAAATGGATGCCAACCAAGAATCTTATACCCAGCAAAACTTACCTTCAAATTTGACGATGAAATAAAATCATTCCATGATAAACAAAAGCTAAAAGAATTTACAAAAAGAAAGCCAGCATTACAGAACATTCTCAGCAAAATATTTCATGAGGAAGAGATAAAAAACAAAGAAGCAAATCAGGAAAGGGAGGAATTATCCTAAAGGAGCTGTCAAATAAAGGAGGAACCAAGATGTGTCAAAAAATAAATAAATAAATAAATAAAATTTTAAATATGAACCAAATGACCGGGAATACAAATCATATCTCAATAATAACCCTGAATGTTAATGTCCTGAATTCATCAATCAAAAGACATAGACTGGCAGATTGGATTAAAAAGAAAGATCCAACAATATGTTGCCTGCAAGAGACTCACCTCATAGAAAGAGATACCCATAGACTAAAGGTGAAAGGATGGGGAAAAACATACCATGCACATGGACTCAGCAAAAAAGCTGGAGTATCCATCCTCATTTCAGATAATGTGGACTTCAAGCCAATGTTAGTCAGAAGGGATAAAGAAGGACATTTCATACTGCTTAAGGGAAGCATAAATCAGCAAGATATAACAATCATAAACATCTATGCCCCAAACAGTGGTTCATCCATGTATGTAAACAAATCCTTCTCAATTTTAGAAACCAAATAGACCATAACACAATAATACTAGGTGATTTTAACACGCCTCTCTCACCACTGGACAGATCTTCCAAACAAAAATTGAACAAAGAAACCATAGATCTCAATAACACAATCAATAATTTAGACTTAACAGACATTTATAGAATATACCATCCAACCAAGAGTGAATACACTTTCTTCTCAGCAGCACATGGATCCTTCTCTAAAATAGACCATATATTATGCCACAAAGCTAATGTCAGCAAATACAAGAAGATAGAGACACTACCTGTATTCTATCAGATCATAATAGATTGAACTTAGAAATAAATGAAAGAGTAAAAAACAGAAACTACTCCAACACCTGGAGATTAAACAATATGCTATTATATGATGAATGGATAACAGAACATATTAGGAAGGAAATTAAAAAATTCTTAGAGGTAAATGAGAACAAAGAAACATCATATCAAAATCTCTGGGACACTATGAAAGCAGTATTTAGAGGAAAATTTATTTCATGGAGCGCATTTAATAAAAGAAGTAAAACTCAACAAATAAACGTCCTAACACTACATCTCGCAGCCCTAGAAAAAGAAGAACAGACCAACACCAAAAGTAGTAGAAGACAGGAAATAGTGAAACTGAGAGCTGAAATCAATGAAATTGAAACAAAAGAAACAATACAAAAAATTGACAAAATAAATAGTTGGTTCTTCAAAAAAATAAACAAAATTGATAAACCTTTAGCCACATTAACAAAGAGAAGACGAGAGAAAACCCAAATCACCAAAATTCGGAATGAACAAGGAAATATCACAACAGACATGATTGAAATACAAAACATAACTAGAAGCTATTTTGAAAATCTATACTCCAACAAAATAGAAAATTTCGAAGACATCAACAGGTTTCTAGAGACGTATGAATTGCCTAAACTGAACGAGGAGGACATACACAATTTAAATAGACCAATTTCAAGTAATGAAATACAAGAAGTCATCAAAAGCCTACCAACAAAGAAAAGTCCAGGACCAGATGGGTTCTTAGCCGAGTTGTACAAAACCTTTAAAGAAGAGCTCATTCCAATACTTCTCAAAGTATTCCATGAAATAGAAGAGGAGGGAACCCTCCCAAACTCATTCTATGAAGCCAATATTACCCTGATACCTAAACCAGACAGAGACATATCGAGGAAAGAAAATTTCAGACCAATATCCTTAATGAACATCGACGCAAAAATTCTCAACAAAATTTTAGCAAATCGCATACAAAAACATATTAAAAAGATAGTGCACCATGATCAAGTGGGTTTCATCCCAGGGATGCAAGGTTGGTTCAACATCAGGAAATCAATAAATGTCATTCACCATATCAATAGACTTAAAGTCAAGAATCACATGATTATTTCAATAGATGCAGAAAACGCATTTGATAAAATACAGCACCCCTTCATGCTCAAAACACTAGAAAAAATAGGGATAGTGGGAACATTCCTTAACATTGTAAAGGCCATCTATGCTAAGCCCATAGCTAATATCATTCTAAATGGTGAAAAACTGAAAGCATTCCCCCTAAAAACTGGAACAAGGCAGTGATGCCCTCTTTCACCACTTCTTTTCAATATCATCCTTGAAACTCTAGCCAGAGCTATTAGACAGACCAAAGAAATTAAAGGGATACGAATAGGAAAAGAAGAACTCAAACTATCCCTATTTGCTGATGATATGATTGTATACTTAGAGGAACCAGGAAACTTCACCAGAAAACTTTTAGATCTCATTAGTGAATTCAGTAAAGTAGCGGGATATAAGATCAATGCACATAAATTAAGGAATTTTTATACATAAGCGATGAATCTTCAGAGAAATTAGGAAAACTACGCCATTCACAATAGCTTCAAAAAAAATAAAATACTTGGGGATCAATCTCACAAAAGAGGTGAAAGACCTCTACAATGAGAACTACAGAACACTAAAGAAAGAAATTAAAGAAAACCTTAGAAGATGGAAAGATCTCCCATGTTCTTGGATAGGCAGAATTAATATTGTCAAAATGGCCATACTACCAAAAGTTCTATACAGATTCAATGCAATTCCAATTAAAATCCCAATGATGTACCTTATAGAAATAGAGCAAGCAATTATGAAATTCATCTGGAAGAATAAAATACCCAGAATAGCTAAATCAATCCTTGGCAGAAAGAGTGAAGCAGGGGGTATCGCAATACCAGATCTTCAACTCTACTACAAAGCAATAGTAACAAAAACGGCATGGGATTGGTTTCAAAATAGAAAGGTGGATCAATGGTACAGAATAGAGACACGGATACAAACCCAAATAAATACAATTTTCTCATACTAGACAAAGGGGCCAAAAATATGCAATGGAGAAAAGATAGCCTCTTCAACAAATGGTGCTGGGAGAATTGGAAATCCATATGCAATAGAAGAATGAAACTAAACCCATATCTCTCACCATGCACGAAACTAAACTCAAAATGGATTAAGGATTTCGGAATCAGACCAGAGACCTTGCGTCTTATAGAAGAAAAAGTAGGTCCAGAGCTTCAGCATTTCGGCTCAGGACCAGACTTCCTCAACAGGACTCCCATAGCACAAGAAATAAAAGCAAGAATTAATAACTGGGATAGATTCAAACTAAAAAGTTTTCTCTCAGCAAAGGAAACTGTCAGCAATGCGAAGAAAGAGCCTACAGAGTGGGAGAAAATCTTTGTCAATCATACTTCAGATAGAGCACTAATCTCCAGAATCTATAAAGAACTCAAAAAACTCTACACCAAGAATGCAAATAATCCAATCGACAAATGGGCTAAGGAAATGAATAGACACTTCACAGAAGAAGATCTACAAGCAATCAACAAACATATGGAAAAATGTTCAACATCTCTAGTAATAAGAGAAATGCAAATCAAAACCACCCTAAGATTCCATCTCACCCCAATTAGAATGGCGATTATCAAGAATACAAGCAACAACAGGTGTTGGCGAGGATGTGGGGAGAAAGGTACACTCATACATTGCTGGTGGGGCTGCAAATTAGTGCAGCCACTCTGGAAAGCAGTGTGGAGACTCCTTAGAAAACTTGGAATGGAACCACCATTTGACCCAGCTATCCCACTCCTTGGCCTATACCCAAAGGACTTAAAATCAGCATATTACAGAGATACAGCCACATCAATGTTCATAGCTGCTCAGTTCACAATAGCCAGATTGTGGAACCAACCTAGATGTCCTTCAATTGATGAATGGATAAAGAAATGTGGTATATATATACAATGGAATATTACTCAGCCATAAAGAATGATAGAATTATGGCATTTGCAGGCAAATGGATGAAACTGGAGAATATCATGCTAAGTGAGATAAGCCAATCTCAAAAAACCAAAGGACGAATGATCTCGCTAATAAGTGGATGATGATACATAATGGAGGGTGCGAGGGGTTAATGTTAGGGTTAGAGTT
Organism: Sciurus niger; assembly: GCA_020740815.1. Classification (NCBI taxonomy): domain Eukaryota; kingdom Metazoa; phylum Chordata; class Mammalia; order Rodentia; family Sciuridae; genus Sciurus; species Sciurus niger. The sequence continues at coordinate 81,060 of JAHUXG010029650.1, read as the reverse complement.
AGGGTTAGGGAGGGGGGCAAGAATGGAGGAAGGAAGGACTGTATAGAGGGAAAAGGGGGTGGGAGGGGTGGGAGGAAGGGGAAAAAAATAACAGAATGAATCAAACAACATTATCCTATATAAATTTATGATTACACAAATGGTATGCCTTTACGCCATGTACAGAGAAACAACATGTATCCCATTTATTTACAGTAATAAAATAAATAAATAAATAAAATAAAGTAAAAAAAAAAAAAAAGAAAGAAAAGAAAAAGAAAAAAAAAATCCTTAACCAGGTCTGAGGTTGTGTCTCAGTGGTAGAGGCTCTCCTAGCATGTGTGAGGACCTGGGTTTGATCCTCAGCACCACATAAAAATAAAATAAGGGTATTGTATCCACCTACAATTAAAACAAAATATTTTTTTAAAAAAATCCTTATCCAGTGGGGTGCACATGCCTGTAATCCCAGCAACTCCAAAGGTGGAGGCAGAAAGATTGCAAGCTTAAGGCAAACCTGGGCAACTTAAGCAAGATCATATCTCAAATAAAAATTTTTATAAAAAGGGGATGGAGATGTGCATCAGGGGTAGAATGTTCCTAGGTTCAATCTCCTGTACAACCAAAATCAATCAATAAAATAATAATAATAAAGTATATATCCAGTTCCCTCTATTGAAAAACAGGTAGCACTTCTTCTTTCATATGCAGTTTTTGTGACCTTTTTTGGGATGCTAATAATATAGATTTTTTTTAACCAACAATTACAAAGTGCTATTATCTTTAAATGTAGGAGCTGGTCTTTCTCTTCTATATCTTTGTCACCTGGTATGTGGCTGGGTATAAGATGGTATCTCTAATTTTCTGTTAAATACAATTTTACAAGCAGAAATATGATATTCTCTCTCTCTCTGTCTCTCTGTCTCTGTCTCTGTCTCTGTCTCTCTCTCTCTCTTTTCCTTCTTTCTTTTTGGTGGCACTGGGGATTGAACCCAGGCATGTACTCTACTGCTTAGGTATGTCATCAGCCCTGATGCTCTTTCCGTTAGATGAATTTAAGCTTGGGCCTTATCATAGGCATTTTTGGGATTACTAAATACCTACTAAATATAAAGGAATGCTTTGGCAAACCATCCGTATTTCCCTTTGTGACACTCTTACCATTCCTCCAAAAAGTAAACAACATGGTGGTAATTGTTATAAAGAATTTGGGACTTAAATTTGCAGACTCAAATATTGTCTCTCCTGATGAGAACTTTGACAAATCTCTTAGCTTCTTTGATCTTATGCTTTAATTATTATTGGGGTAAGAATACCTACCTACATTTGATACCCACAATTGTGAGTTTCAAATGAGACTTTGCACGTAATAGAGCTTTGTCAACTGTGATCTGCAGCACAACTCCCACCTATTGTCTCACATTCAAAGGATGTGAAAAAAATCAGTAGTCCTCTCACTCCTTCCCCTCCTCCCATTCTCCATTCTTCCCTACCTTTTGTCTTCTGAACTTCTAGAATATATCACAGAAGAAAATAATAAAGGAACAAATAATTTAGAATCAAAGATGTTCTGTTAAAGAAAGAGCAAAAATAAAGATTCAAAGTACCTCAGCAAAGAAGCAGAAAATTCTAACATCCACAGGTAAATTGTGCCCTCTGGGGAGCCTGAATTGTGGAAAGAAGAAGAGCACAGTCTTGTGAAAGAGGTGAAACACAGCATTCTGGAATTGCTTGGAGACTGGGATATTACCCTGGCAAAGTTATTAAAGTTGATTTCTCCAAACCATTTGCTCAAAAGGGCCACCTAAGGACAACTGGCTACCTGCCCTGAAGTTACATTTATTTTTAAGATTATGGTTTGAAAACAGATAGTACTATGCTTTTCCATCAAAGACTCGTAAGATCAACTTTCTTTTTCTTTATAAAGATGTTAAAGGAGAGACCTTAAAAATGTTGGTTCATAGTATGCAACAGAAGACTACACATTTGCTTGCTGCATTTAAAATGCATCATATAACATGTTCTATATTTCCCTTCTCTGGATTTACTGTTCCATATTTTCAAAGTAGTTAACACAGAACTTCTAACTTAAATACTTATAAAATTATTGATTAATGACACTTTAATCTCAATTTACTGCTTGGAATTTCTTTCAATACAAATGATGTTTTAAAATATTTTTTAAAACAAAGTTAACTAAATGTGATAAATAATTAAAGTAATGAAAATTTACTGTGAAAGAAAGTGTTTATGGTAATATTGAGGCCACAATGTTAAGAAGTTCTGGTACAGAATAAAGTGTGCCTGGAAGGTTTGCTTGGGAAAGTGGTGGTTTAGAGCATAATATCTAATGTCACATATTTGTGCCAAGGGTGTTTCCTTTTTGTCTTTTTCCTTTTGGTAGACGACCACAATGGTGACATGTTTAATATTGATGAGGTTGACCTCCTGGAAGTTATAGTATATGTACTTTTTTGGAATACAAATGCTGTTTGATTTATATGGTAAATACATAGAATTTTAGAGATTAGCATTTTAATCAACTCTAATCTCAGTATTTTCTGCTTCTCCCATCTCCTCTTTGTCTAAAGTTTGAAATACCAACTTTGGAAATGACAGCTAATGTCCTGTTCTGGAAAAGCAAGGTCTGTGTAAAACATGTGTATAACCATGTAAGGTAACCTTTCCTAAGCCATATGCTCAAGCACATTAAAGTGTTCAAGGAGATATTCAATTATCCAAGAAACAGCAATCCATTCATTCAGCAAATAGTTATTGAAGAGCCATACAGAAGCAGGCAAATTGGGGTTAAGGTTGTGTAAATGACAAAAATATTATGCCACCTTTAAATTGGCACTGGGTTTCAGTTTTTTCCTGTGTAAATTTTTTTTCTTTTCTCTTTAATTTTTTTCATTGCAGGTCCAGAACTTTGAAGTTCGCGTCCATCTTCCAACCGAGGAACTATTCGAAAAGAGGCAGTGCATTCTATTTGCACCGTGAGAACTAAAGTTCCCAGGATAGAGGAAATGTTTGTCGCGCTTGGGTTCAGCGAAGAGCCGAGAGCGGGGCCAAGGGACTGGCAACAGCCGGCGGGGAGCCAGACCCAAGCTCGTCCCGAACAGTCATTGGCGGGCAGCGCGCTGTACTGAGCATGTTCGCACCCAGCCTGACCCGGCTGCAACCGCAGCGAACGCAGCCACCGGAGCTGCCGTGCATTATGCAAAGCCGCAGCAGATGTCAGCGGGGCCAGCCTGGTGCTTGTTGGCCTCTTCTCCCAGCGACTTGCCCAGTTGCCTGACGTGCCCTGGAGACTCCCCTGGCCCGGGCCAGGGGCTGAGGAAGGCCGAGATGGCCTGCGTACCCGAAGTGCAGCGGCGCAGCGCGAGATTGCAACATGGGGAACCAGGATGGGAAGCTGAAGAGGAGCGCAGGTGATGCCTTACACGAAGGCGGTGGCTGCCGCGCCAAGGAGGCTGTGGGGGTCCAGGGATGTGGAAGCCACAAAGATGGGGACTGGACAAGAAGCCGCTGGGCAGACACAGCAAGGGGGCAGGGAGTAGCGGCGGGGAACCTGGCAAAAAGAAGAGTAAGTCCGACTCCAGAGCCTCAGTGTTTTCCAACCTGCGAATTAGGAAGAACCTCTCCAAGGGGAAAGGTTCTGGCGGCTCCCGCGAGAATGTGCTGGACTCCCAGACCCTGCAGACGGGGAGCTGGACAGCGCTCATTCCCTGGTCACCAAAACCCGGGACCTCAGCCTGTCTGCTGATGAGACGGGCCTGTCGGATACCGAGTGTGCGGACCCTTTTGAGATAACCCGTCCTGGTGGTCTTAGGCCTGCTGAAGCTGGGTTAGGGGGTCCAGTTGGTCGCCGAGGATTTGGAAATTGTGACAGGGGCCCAGGATGGACAAAGGACCAGTTCGGGCTCAGACATGGACACCTATAGCTTCCATTCGGCTGCGGAGCAAGAGGATTTGCTCAGACATCCGAGGAGCCTGCAGCGCCCCCTGCTGCCGCCTGCCCTCAGCCCCGGGCCTTCCTGGGCCTCCATGGTTTTCTGCTGGGACCGAGTGGAGGAGCTGGGGAGGCCCGGGGCAGTCTGGACACAGAGCAGGCACTGTCCGCCCTCTCCGACCTTCCCGAAAGCCAGACCACCAAGTCCAGGGTGCCGGAGCACCCAATGGCGTCCTCGCCTCGGAGGCGCCCAGCTTACCGCCGACCCAGTCGCCAGCCGCAGTCTCGCCTTCTTCCACAGCCTTCCCATTTTCCGAGGCTGGGCCGGAGGAGGACTCAGTCCCAGTCTCAGTGAGAGAAGCTGAGGACACGGATGAAGAAGCAGAGGAGGATGCTTTTGAGGATGCTTCCGGAGGTTCTCCAGGGGAGGAGTGGGGCACAGAGGTGGGAGAGGTCACGCAGAGTCTGGATGAAGAGCCGGGGGGAGCAGACGCTCGAACCCAGTGTCCCCGCAGCAGACGCCTCCCTGCCTGGCAGCCCGGCGCCCAGCCAGCGCTGCTTCAAAGCCCAACCCACTCATTACCTCCTGCTACATCAAGACCACCACCCGTCAGCTCAGCTCACCCAATCACTCCAGGTCTCAGTCCCCCAGCCAGAGCCCCAAGATTAAGAGGCGACTGGAGTCCTCCTTGAGCCGGGACCGCAGAACCGCCCTGGTCTCAGCAGTCGCCACAGCCAAGAAGCTCTGGACCTAAGGCAGCCTCGCGGGGGGCCTCAGTCGCTCAGCCTACTGGACCCAGGAGCTGGGTGCTGGCCTCCCGGGGGCGGGAGGCTCAGCGAACCTGCTGGAGCACAGCGCAGCTGCAAACAGTAACGGTGGCCTGTCCCCGGCTCTGCAGCCAAGGCGTCTGGAGCGCCTGGGACTGCGGTTGGCTTCCAGAACGTGTTCACAGGTAAGCGCACCTTACTGCTGGTCTCCAGGTGGCAGGTCGCCTGCCAATCGGGACCTTACCCTGTCACCGGCCCTCCTGGGCTCTGAAAGACCCTGGACTGATAGTGGCTCATCTCTTCCTAGTGAATACTTTTCAACCCAGCTCATCCCTCAGTGAATGCCTTGGATATATTTGTTGGTTTTTTTAATTTACTTTCAGGGTGATGAAGAGAAAAATTTAGTTGTGTCTGTCCTAAGTAATCTCAGGAAACGACTGTTCGGCTCATTTCTTCCAAATATTTGTTGTTTCCTAACGTTTTCAGAACCCCACTAGGCAGATAAATTCCTTTTGCACCTTGTTAGCTAAACCATCATTTTTTCCCCCTTCTTCATTCCCATAGCATTAAAAGAACAACATTTTCATGGGCCTTCTCAAGGGTCAGTGTTGAAGGCACAAAACATTTATTCCAGTACTTTCCAAAGGTGATCTCTGACTGCTCTAGTATAGACACATACCCATACACCTGAGCTTACATATATATATGTTTATGTATATTCTCTCTCTCTCTCTCTCTCTCTCTCTCTATATATATATATATATATAGTGTCTATTGCAGCAATCTGGGTAGGACTACTTTGTGAAGTGAAACAGTCACTACAGCTTGCAAAGACAAGAAAATCTGATACGTGCTATTAGAAAATGAATATATAATGAGAGTATTAGGAGTAACTTCTTTCTTTTCTGTGATTCAGCCAGAACTGGTTGTAACTTGGAAGTAGTAAAGATCAGAAGACTGGTTCAAATGATAGCATATGCAGTTCAAGTGATAGCTCTCCTCCTTAGCCATTTGTTAAAGACTCACACATGGAATGCACAGTGGAAGGATCAGTTTCTTGTGGTAAAGCACCCAATCAAATAGCAGAATGAGTTTTTCCTTTTCTATGGGCTCATAGGTCCAAGGCCTTACCTTAAGAGTTCACTGGCAGTGTCAGTTTGTTTCCTGTTTAACATCTACCCTTAATTTCTGAGTGAAATAGTGTTAGAATTTAAAGGTTAGGGGGAAAATATGAAAATGAATGACAGTGCTGGTAGGTTTGTGATAAATATTTGAATCACTAAAATTTCAGAGGCACTTTAAAACTTTATGTTCTATTATTTTAATAAATAGGTCATCTATAGAACATACTTTAGTGAAATTTCTCAATGAGGAAAGCCTACACTTAATAGGGTAGATGCTGTTATTTGTTTTTCTTTTTTTAATTATAAACAAAAGGTGTGCAACTTGTTTCTCTGTTTGTATATTAAGTTAGATGCTGTTGTTTGTGGTAGTTACTTTTATTGACTACATTTTCATTTTCATCTTTGGGCTGTATTCTATTTTGCATTTACAGAACTCAAAAGTAGTTTTTTAATTCACTTTACATGCTTTTTGTTTTTTCCTTTTGTCTCTTCTCTTAATTGTCTAGATTCAGTGAAAAGGAATGTCTGTAGTCTTAAACCCACTAGGTTACTCATAAAAAAACAAAATGAAACAAAACCAAAAGCAACACACACACACACACTTTCATGAAAAACCACTTTTGATGGAAAAGGATTAAAAAGTTCTTGAGTAAATTTTAATGAATTCATTTTTTATAGATTTTTAAAAATTTTTTCTAATTAGTTATACATGACAATAGAATTCATTTTAACACATTGTATATATATGGAGCACAACTTCTCACTCCTCTGACTGTACATGGTGTAGAGTCAAACTGGTAGTGTAATCATACATGTATGATTATGTACATAATGTCCTTTCCATTTCTGTACCCCCTCCCCTCCCTTCACTCCCCTCTGCACAATCCAAAGTTCCTTCATTCTTCCCTACCTCAGCCCCAGTATGGATCAGCATCTGCTTATCAGAGAAAATATTTGGCCTTTGGTTTTTCAAGTTTGGCTTAATTTTGCTTAGCATATTCTCCAACTCCATCCATTTACTTGCAAATGCCATAATTTTATTCTTCTTTAAGGCTGAGTAGTATTCAATTGTGCATATATACCATAGTTTCTTTATCCATTCATCTATTGAAGGGCATTTAGGTTGGTTCCACAATTTAGCTATTGTGAATTGAGCTGCTATAAACATTGATGTGGCTGTGTTACTGTAGGGTGCTGATTTTAAGTCCTTTGGGAATATGCCAAGGAATGAAATCACCAGGTCAAATGGTCCAAGTTTTCTGAGGAATCTCCATACTGCTTACCATAGTGGTTGCACCAATTTGCAGTCCCACCAGCAATGTATGAATGTACCTATTCCCCCACATCCTCGCCAATACTTATTATTGCTTGTGTTCTTGATAATTGCCAGTCTGACTGGAGTGAGATGAACTCCTAAACTAGTTTTGATTTGCATTTCTCTAATTACTAGAGATCTTGAACATTTTTTCATGTTTGTTCTTCTGTGAAGTGTCTGTTCAGTTCCTTAGCCCATTGATTGATTGGATTGTTTGTTTTTTGGTGTTTTTTGAGTTCTTTGTATATCTTATTTGTTTTTTGCTGTTAAGTTTTTGAGTTCTTTGTGTATCTTATAGATTAGTGCTCTATCTGAGGTGCATGTGGTAAAGATTTTTTCCCATTCTGTAGGCTTTCTCTTCACATTATTGATTGTTTTCTTTGCTGAGAAGAAGCTTTTGAATTTGAATCCATCCCATTTATTGATTCTTAATTTTACTTTTTGCACTTTAGGAGTCTTGTTGAATTCATGTATTTTTTTTTACAGGTGCTAGGGTGAAACCCAGGGCTTTGTGCATACCAGGGCAAGTGTTCTACCATTTGAACTATACCCCAGCCCAATATTTTGGATTTAATGTTGGTGAGAAATCTTGTATCTTTTTTTGTAATTTTTTTAGTTGTAGGTGGACACAATACCTTTATTTTATTTTTATGTGGTGCTAAGGATAGAACCCAGGGCCTCACGTATGATAGGTGAGCACTCTACCATTGAGCCACAATCCCCATGTGTCTTCTTTTTAGATAGCATTCATTTATATAGTTCTCTAAAACCAAAAATTATTCACCATAATGGAGATATATTCCATGCTTGTATAATTATATCAAAATGGATTCTACTGTCATGTGTAACTAGAAAGAACCAGTAAAAAATATTTCCACTGAAAAAAAGATCAATAATTCATATTAGTGATTGCTATTCCTACTAGACTAAGAATTTACTTCATTCATTTAGGATACAGATATGTATATATACACATCTGTGTACATACATACATCTGAATATGCATGTATATATGTATATATGTGTGGGTTTATGTGTATGCATGTACACACATATGTACATATCACACACACATACATACTGGGCAGTCACATTGTGCCAGGAAATATGCTAGACTATACATAGACTTTCTTTTGTTTTTGTTTTTGTTGTTTTAGTGATAAGTATTCAATCTGGTGCCTCATGTATGCTAGCCAAGAACTTTAACAGTGCCCTGCATCCCCAGCACGATACATGGACTATTAAATTATGGTTCTGCCTTTCTAAGTTTCAATGAGTGAAGAAAAGGCACTTAAAAGTGCAGAGGGCTGGGGGTGGGGAGCTTATTGCTAGAGCTCTTGTGTAGATAGGCAAGGCCTTGGGCTCCTTCTCCAGTATTGAAAAAAAAAAAAGTATAGTCCACGGGAATCTATCTATCTACCTGTCTGTCTATATGCAGGACACTATGCTGGGAACATCAAAGATTGTGGCTTGTCTTGTTGGTAGAGTGAAATAAGAAGTATTGTCAGAGTAGGATTGAAGAGACTTCTAAAACATCATAGGACCTAAACTAGGTTGAAGTTTTTATTTCTCTTTTAAAAATAACTATATTCTTGGAACTTGTGTATCATTTTAATTTGCTATGCTAGTATTTTCAAATCTGAAATTTGGGACTCTTAAAAGAGCCCTGTTTAGGTAACACCTGGGTCTTTTAGATGTCTCCAGGCAGGCTTTTTTTTTCATTTTTTAACTATATGGAGTAAAAGTAAAGGGTCATTTTTGCTGAATATGATGGCCTATGCCTATAATCCCAACTACTGGAGAGGCAGAGGCAGGAGGATCACAAGTTCAAGACTAGCCTTGTCACTTAATGGGGCCCTGTATTAAAATAAAAATAAATAAAAAGGCCTGGGGATGTGGCGCTGTAGTAGAGGGCCCCTGGGTTCAATCCCCAGTACCAAAAAAATAACAAACAGAAGTTAGTTGTTTTAATGTTTAATATTTTAAACATTAATTTTTGCTTAATATTTGTTGATAGATGTAGCTGCAGTGACCAGCAGATATGTTTTTGTATAGTAGCTTATGTGTACTAATCTTTGTTCCAACTTGTTCAGGGGGAAAAAAAGTCAGTGGGTTTAACCTAATCTTACACTGGTAGGAAATGAAAATAGAAAAAAGGGTGAAATAACTTTATCACAGACACACTCTGATGCATTAGAAACACAGCTAGAGATAGAAACTTGATTCTACTGATTAATATATGGTGCCCTTTATTATTTGTGTTTGGACATTCAGCATTGTAAGACAATAGAGTAAAAACTGTTAAAAAATTGTTGTAGGCTCTCAGGCCTTCGCTGATGAGGTACTCTGTTGATAATAAGGTGTACTCCTTTAATAACTGAACATCTGTTCTTCCTTGGGCTGGGTGAAGGGTGATTGTTGGCCAAAGTTGATCAGATTTTCTTGAGGTAGCTTTCATTGAAACTGTTCTGGTGGTAGACGGATTCCAGATTGATACAGGCCTGTTTCTCAGCTGTTGACTCATTTCTTGTTATCTGCCATTATATTTGCTTCTTTACTATCCTCTACTATTTTGTGGGTGTCTTGGAAATTACCAGGGGTTTGGGCAGCTAGGATTGTCCCTAGGGAAAAAGTTCTTTGACTTTGTGCATGTATTTGGATCTTTTAATTGCCAGTTGCCTTTAAGGCAGGTGATCATTTTATCTGTAGCCTTCCATAAAGATTTTTTATTTTTAAACCATAGGATGAGAGTTGATAGCTCTGCAGGAATGAACAGATGCTTCTCACTTTTTACTTCCAAATGTAGGGAGAAAATTCAAGTGAAAAGGAATTTCCATGGCACATGTTTGTGTCTCTTCAATAGATATAAAAACCTTTAGCAATGTGGGAGACCAAAACATTATCTTGTTTTAGCTATTAAGAATATTACTCAGCTTTAAAGAAGAATGACATTCTGACATTTGCTAGTAAATGGATGGAGTTAGAGGATATCATGCTAAGTGAAATAAGCCAAACCCCAAAAAACAAAGGTTGAATGTTTTCTCTGATAAGCAGAAGCTAATTCACAATAAGGTTGGGGGAGGAGGGGTGAGGGAAGAATAGTTACTTTATATTAGGTAGAGGGGAGTGAAGGGAGGGGAAGGGGTGTGGGGGTAGAAAGGATAGAGGAGCGAAACAGACATTATTACCTCATGTACGTGTATAACTGCATGATGTGATCCTGCAATATGTATAATCAGAAAAAAAGAGAGATTACATTCTATTTATGTATGATCTATCAAAATGTACAAATAGAATAAAAACATTTTTAAAAATGCACAAAAAGGAAATTGGAATGTTTAAACCTATTCCACTTAGTTGCAAACCTGTGTGGCCCCAGAAAAACAGGGGCCTAGCATGATGTTTTTGTTGTTATTTAATCTGGAAAATGATCTCTACAAAAAAATCATTCTACCAAAAATGTCTTTTCTCTATGGTATTTTGATGTATGTCTTTTTTGCTTTGGCAATGAAGCAATAGCTGTAATGTGAAAGAAAGAAAGAAAGAAAGAAAGAAAGAAAGAAAGAAAGAAAGAAAGAAAGAAAGAAAGAAAGAAAGAAAGAAAGAAAGAAAGAAAGAAAGAAAGAAAGAAAGAAAGAAAGAAAGAAAGAAAGAAAGAAAGAAAAGAAGAGAAAAGAAAACCAATGACTAGGCAAGGGTGCTTATAACTGTGATTCCAGTTCCTTGGGAGACTGAAACAAAAGGATTAAGCTGGGGGGTGTATCTTAGTAGTAGAGTTCCCCTGCTGGACTTAGTCCCTACTACTGAAAAGGAAAAAAAGAAAAAAGAAAAAAGAACTTGATGATGTTACAGGCCATTGTATTTAAATATTCAGTTAGTTTGTTCAAAATGCATGTTTTACAATGATCATTAGGAAAAAAAAGAGCTTCATTTACACATTAAGTATAATAGAAGCTTGTAGCAGAGGGTTTTTTTTTTCCCTTCTTTTTCTTTTTCTGTGGTGTTGGCGATTGAACCCAGGGCCTCACACATGCTAAGCATTTGCTCTATGTCTGAGCTACAATCCCAGCCCAGTAATAGAGTTTTTCAGTTAATTAAAGTTTGGATATCTAACATGTAAAATGTGTGATGTTAAATCATTTTTCATTTGTTTTTCTGCCTTTTTTTTTTTTTTTTAATGTGCTGGGGACCAAACCCAGGGCCTCCTGCATACTAGGCAAGTGTTCTAACACTGAACTGTATCCCCAACCTGTTAAATCACTTTTGATAAAAATCTTTCCAAGTCAATTATATGTTTATCTGTCTTTTTTTTTTAAACACAGGGAATTTAAAAATTTAATCTTTTTTAAATGACTTAATGTCATCTTCAGGCACATCATTGTTAACATCTTATAAAAATATTAGTGATACCCTCAACAGCTATTTAAATGTGTAGGCTAGTGGCCTCAGTTTTTGTGTCTGTGTAGTTTCTTGACTCTTTCCTGTGGCTAGCTATTTATTTTTAGAGATATCTTTAGTTTCTTCCCTAGCACCCCAGTTCCTCGTAATGTGTTTTTTTTCATCAATTTGTTATTGGCTTGTAAAGTCTAGAATTGTGATGTTAACTGTATTTATTGCACTTCTGAATGCCAGGGCTCTGTGTTAGTGCATTACATAATTATCTCTAATCCTTTCAACAGTCTTGAAGTATAACTGCTCATGTTCATTTTTCTTATGAGCAAACCAAGGCTCAGACAAGTTAAGTAACTTGCCTAAGGGTATTAAGCTACTATGAGACCCACCTAGAAGATATCCTTTAAAAACCAAATCTGTTGCTAGTGTGTATAAAATAAAACCGAGTGGGTTATTGAGTTTTGTAGGACTAGTAATTAATTGAAAGCTTCTATTTTAGAATTTTGATTTTGTGATACTCATGTTGGCCTTTCTAAAGGTTAACTTGATTTCAGTATCAGTAGAAGAAGGACCCACTCTAGGAGTACAAAGACTTGTTAAGTCATTACATTGAATTTTTAAAGGCCAGAAAATCTAACTGTAAAAGGAAAGGGGATTGATTATAGGAATTCTATCCTTTTCCTAAAGAATTGCCTTACTGGGTCCCATATATCAGAATAGAATTTGACAGCATATACTGGGCTGAGAGCATTGTTCTTAAGTTATTTTAGTTTAGTCTGAAATATCCTTTCTCATGGTTCTTTGGGATGGTGGCTTGGATCAAAGTCAAGTAGCTTCAGTGCTTTATGAACTGAGGACTGACTGGCCTAATTTTAAGTATGTTTAAGTATTTGAATACAAGCCTTGCTTATCTGAAATAGAACTGATGCTTTTCATGCTTTTCTTCCTGATTCTAGTAAAAAGTTACTGAAAATATGTTGGATGATGGTAGCAGTAGTTATTCTAACCATGGTTATTCTAAGATTTTTTTGCATCCTAGCTTTGCCATTTGACTCTCAAGTAGTTTTTCCTTACATGTATGCAGATAGAGGAGCAATTACACATTGATAATATTAAGGTTAAATGAAATAGTATATATAAAATCCTTATGGGTTTGCTTGGTTCATAAAGAATACTTAATTGGTATTGATTCCTTTTCTAACCTGATTTGTTTTCTTAATTAAACTTGAACCAAGCAACTCTAAAAATTGTACACAAAAACTTGGCAGTATATAAATTGACTAGATATGAATTGCAAATTAATATTTCTAGCCATTAGTTGTTGTGTTGTTTTTTTCAAATTGCTTATGCTTCATGTTTTTCTTTTTCTTTCTTTCTCTTTTTTTTTTTTTTTTTTGTATTTCTATGATTTTAAGCATTCGCTTTATTGCAAATTTTGGTTTTCTGGGATTTTGGATGAGGAAAGCATATGATGAGGGTGTGACTGTGAGACTGGGGGAGGATACTGCTTTATAAAAAAGTGATGGGGAAGAAAAGGTGGCAGTTAACAGGCTCAGTGTTTATACTCTGCATAGCATCTGGCCATCACCACCTGACTTTGCAGCCTTTCCTCCCAGGATTCCCTTCCTAAATAATCTGCTTACTGTTCTATGAACATGCATTTCATTTATTTTTCCTGACTTTTTGCCTTTGTTTTGCAGTTTTACCCTCTTTGAGCACATAATTTGTTTCTCTTGATTTAGCACCTGAAAATAACTGTTTGAATTCCCATTTCCTCCTTGTATTTTTTCTTGTTGATCCTTACTGGTCCTCACCTCACTTATTCTGTGCTTATTATCTACATTCTATTTATATACTCTGGATATAGGATTCTTTCACTCTTCTTTCTTTTCTTCTTTTATGCCTTGCCTGCTTGCAGGCAGCATCTGCCCCTCCATCAATCCATCCACAAATTTCTGTACTGTGTCTTGCTGTGTGCCAATCACTGTGATACTGTGAATGTACTGAGGTCTTAGTGAATACTTGACTTGTTCACCAACTTTTTTTGGGTGGGAATTAATATAGGTACATTGCGTACTCAGGCTTCCTAAATTGGGAACTAAACCTAGTAAAATGTAAGGTTGAAAATTGCTAACTCTTTTGGGCAGTTGAAATTAATTATTTTCATTGAGGTGAGGTTGAATTAATGAAAGCAGGATGACACTTTGGTAGAATTTGCTTTCAGAGAACATCATCTATTCTTACTTCTAGAGCTTAATTTTAAAATAGTAATGATATTACAATAATAGTGCTTCCCAATATATATGCATATGTACACATCTATACCTGTATATTCATGTTTGTGTGTGAATATGTTATTTATTTTTGTGCAGGGGATTGAAACCAAGGGGTTGTATGTGCTAAGAGGCATTCTACCACTGAGCTACATCTCTAGTTCTCTATATAAATTTTATCAGTAGTGAAAGAAGAGGTAAAGGGAATACAAAAATGTTATTCCTGTATCTGTTCCTGCTTTTGTATTATTAGTGGTAATGAAATTTAGCATTAAGGGACCATTAGGAAGAAATTCATAAGCATTGCCTGTGACTTATTATTACTGGATATAATTTTAGTGACTGAAAACTTTTATAAGTCTTTTTTGTATTAAAAATATAAATATACAAACAATATGACTGCTAATCAACTTAGAATGGTAGTAATACAGAGTAGTTATAACATCAGAATAGTAAGAACAAATAACAGTTACTGGATGATATAAGAAGATGATAACCACACTATAGAAAGTTATTATCCTTTTGAAACCTGCTCCACGAGAGGGAAAAAGTAATGTCTTCTTCCATTACAAAGATGTGCTTGAAGGAGAAAGAAAATAATATTTTTGAGAAAATCAAGTCTTTATTGTGCAGTAAAATTATGCTTAAAAATTTTTAAACTATCCAGTTGGTCTCTTTTTGCACATCAGACTGAAGGGTTCCTTGTTGTAGTACTTTATGTCACAGTGGACATGTATAGAAAGTGATGCTGTGTAATTTAAATGATTGCTTTAGGCACTTAAGAGAGAAAAGAAAGCTTATCAGTTAGTGGGTACAGCCCTATGGCAAGAGGGCAGACTGAGAAGCCTTCCAATCTATTCCCCCTTTTAATTTTGCTATTGGTTTTCCTATAAGGCATAGGGGATTTCTTCCTTCCTTCCTCCTTTCCTTCCTTCCTTCTTTCTTTCTTTCTTTCTTTCTTTCTTTCTTTCTTTCTTTCTTTCTTCTCTCTCTCTCTCTCTCTCTCTCTCTCTCTCTTTCTTTGTTTTCTTTTGAGGTGCTGGGGATTGAACACAGGGATTCTCAAATATGGGACAAAAGCTCAACCACTAAGCTATGCCTCCAACTCTTTCACCTCTTTTTTTTTTTTTTTTTGTGGTGCTGGGGATGGAACCTAGGGCCTTGTGCTTGCAAGGCAAACACTCTACCAACTGAGCTATACCCCAGCCCTCGCCTCTTCTTTTTTTAAAAAATATTTTTTAAATGTTGATGGACTCCATTGTGTATATACCACATTTCCTTTATCCATTCATCTGTTAATGGTTGCTCAGGCTGATTCCATAACTTGGTGATTGAGAATTGTCCTATGGTAAACATGTAAGCATGTATCTCTGAAGTATTCTGACTTGAACTCTTTTTGGTAAATATAACTGGATTATATGATATTTCAATTTTTAGTTTTTTGAGAAACCTTCATAGTGATTTCTAAACATTTGTATCATCTATAAGAGAACCTTTTTCTCCTATCCTCACCCTCCTTTTATTGTTTTTGTATTCTTGATGATTGCCACTCCTACTAGGGTGAGATGGAATCTCAATGTAATTTTGATTTGCATTTCCCTGATGGCCAAGATGTTGAACATATTTTTGGTATAATTATTGGCCATGTTGTAATACTTCTTATGTATCTATTTAGTAAATTTACCCAAATATTGAATGGATTGGGTTTTTTTTTTTTTTGGTCTTGAGTTTTTTATTTATATATTCTAGGTATTAATCATCTGTTGGAAGAATATGTGTCAAGGGTTTTCTTTCATTCAATAGGCTGTCTCTTCACTGTCTTTTTTCCTTTGCTGAGCAGATGCTTCCAAATTTTATGCCATTTCACGTGTTGATTTATGATTTTATTTCCTGAACTTTAGGAGTTCTATGCAGAAGTCGTTGCCTGTGCCATATTGGAGTGTTGATCCTGAGTTTTTTTTTCTAGAAGTTGTAATATTTCTGGTCTTTTACCTAGGTTTTAGGCTATTTTGAGTTGATTTTATACAGGATGAGAAATAGGAATCTAGTTTTGTTCTACACGTTGATATTCAGTTGTCTCAGGATCATATGTTAAAACAAGCTGTCTTTTCTCCAGTGTGTTTAGAACCTTACAGATGACTATAGCCATGCAGGTTTTTCTCTGTATCTTCTATTCCATTCTATTGTTCTACATGTCTGTTTTTATGCCAGTACCATGTTTTGTTATATGGCTCTATAATATAATTTGAAATTTGATATTGTGATGCCTCTAGCATTGCTTTTTTTCCCCTTTAGGTTGTTTTGGTTATTCTGGGTCTTTTGTACTTTCATATTAATATCAGGGTTGTTTTTCTAGTTCAGAAAGAATGTTTTTGGAATTTTATTGGGTATTGCATTGAGTCTGTAGATTACCTTTGTTAATATGGCTATTTTAATGATATTAATTCTGTCTACTCTTGCCTTGAACATGGTAGGTCTTTTCATCTTCTAGTGTTGCCTTCAATTTTATTTTTCAGTGTTCTATCATTTTCATTGTAGTGGTCTTTTACTTTCTTGTTCAGTTTTATTCCTAGTTTTTTTTTTAAAAGCTATTTTTAATGGAATGGTTTTCCTGTTTTTTTTTTCCTCAGTAGATCCATTATTGGTGTATAGAAAAGCTTTTGGTTTTTGTATGTTAATTTTATTTCCTGTTACTTTGCTAAATTTGTTTAGCAGATCTGTAAGTCTTTTGGTTGAACCTTTAGGGTCTTCTAAGTATAGGATCGTGTCATCTACAAATAGAAATAATTTGACTTCTTGCTTTCCTGTTTGTGTCTCTTTTATTTATTTTTTATATTTCCCTTGTATTTCTCTTCCTAATTTCTCTAGTTAAAATGTCAATTACTGTACTGAATAGGATGATAAGAACAGACATTCTTGTCTCATTCCTGATTTTAGAGGAAATGTTTTCAGTTTTTCCCATTCACTATGATGTTGGATTTGGGTTTGTCATTTATAACACTTATTATGTTGAAGTAATTTCCTTTTATTCCTAATTTCTTCAGAGTTTTTTTTTCCATAAGGCGTGTCACGTTTTTTTCAAAGGTTTTCTGCATCTATTGAGATGATCATGTAATTTTGTCCTTATTACATTTATTGATATGCCAATATTGAACCACACTTTTTGCATCCCTTAATTGAATGTGTGTTGAAATTTGGTTTGCAAGTCTTTTATTAAGGATTTTGGTGACTATGTTCATTAAGGATATTGATCTGTAATTTTATTTTCTTGATGTGTCCTTAGTCTGATTTTGGCATCAGGGTGATTCTGGCTTCTAACAATGACTTTGGAAATGATCCCTATGTTTCTATTTCACAGAATATTTTGAGGAGAATTGTTGTTAGTTCTTCTTTAAAGATTTGGTATTAAACCCATCTGCTCCTGGGTTTTTCTTTGTTAGTAGACTTTTTATTACTTCAATCTCATTGCTTGCTATTGATCTGTTTAGGTTGTGTGTCAGTTCAATTTTGGTAAATCATCTGCATCTAGAAATTAATTAATTCATTTCTTCTGGATTTTCAAACTTATTAGAATACGTGTTTTCAAAATAATCCCTGATGATCAGTCATGTCTATTGTAATATTCCTGTTTTTCATCTTTCTCTTTCTTTTGGTTAGTTTGGCTTGGAGTTTATCAGTCTCATTTATCTTTTCAAAGAATGAACTTTTAGGGCTGGGGATATAGATCAATGGTAGAAGACAGCATGCCCTGGGTTCAGTCCCGACTATTGTGACAATGAACCAACTCTGTTTCATCAATTCCTTGTGTTGTTATTTTATTCTCTATTAACTTTAACTCGGAGGGGGTGGGTTGGGGTGGGGGTGAGCGGAAGGCGCCCCGGGTGCTGCCCGAGGAGCGGTGGCCTGCAGCGGCGGGAGCAGAGGTAGGGAGGCAGAGCTGGCTCGCTTGTCATGGTCCCTCTCTCACCCTAGGGGCATCCGCAGAACCTCTCCTCGGAAATCCACCGGGAAATGGCAAAGAGGATTGACGGGTTTCACATGCTCCTCTCTAGACAGTCACTCATTACCATAACCGTCTGCAGCGAGGGCGGCGCAGCGCCCCAGTCGCTGTGGCTGGACCTGCGGGCACCCTCGCCCGGGCGCACCAGCTGCCCTCACCGACCCCGCTGGCCGGGCCGGGACCAGCGCTAGTGTGCACCGGTGGTCGGGCTGGCGCCTAGCCCTGAGCAGACCAGCGGCAGCCCGAGCGCTGCGGCTGCCGCCTCCCCGCTGACCCGGCGATCTGAGGCTGTCAGAAATGACTCTGGTTTTGTCCATGAATAGATTCGGCCAGCCCACTGTCTCGGAAGGAGCTGCTGAAATTGCTGGGTACCAAACACTATGAGAGGCTGACAGCTACAGAGGCCAGAGTCACCCAGGGCCAGCACAGGCTCCTTTGCAGAGAGACTGGGGAGCTGGTCCCCCTTTGGCAGGATCACATTACAGGGGAATTTCAAATCCTATCACAACATCCAAGACCACATAGTTTAAGAGGAAGTATGTGGAAGAAGAGGACTTTCACCCACCACTCAGCAGCTGTAGCCATGAAACCATCTCAATTTTTGAGGAAAGGGCCCACATCCTTTACATGTCCTTAGAAAAGCTAAAGTTTATCGATGATCCTGAAGTGTACCTCCGAAGATCTGTCCTTATAAACAACTTGATGAAAAGAATCCACGGAGACATCTTCATGCAGAATAACTGGTGCTTTCCCACCTGCTCCTTCAGTGGCACCTCTGCCCAGGAGTGGTTTATGGCTCAAGACTGTTCTTACCGAAAACGACCACGGATGGCAAAAGAGGAGTGTGAAAAGTTTCATGCCTGCTGCTTTTACCAAGAATGTGGTGGTCACTACCTGAATTTACCCCTTTCTCTCAATGCGAGTGTGGGATGTGCCTCCTCCTCCACCAGGTGGATTTTGATGTAGGCGGGGCACTCATTTACAAGAGTGATGGCCAGATACCTGCCAACAAAATCTTTGTTACTAATGTCAGGTCGCTTGATGTTCAGGAAAAGGCCAGGTTAAGTGAGGAGAAAGTGAATAACACCAACAGAGATGGTGACCCCCTCAGCTGTGAACCTGTGGGCAATGACCTTGATCTTGAGTGCAAAGGCCAATTTTATGATTATTTCAAGACTGGATATAATGAAAAAAAGAATACAATGTAAGTGAGTCCTGGAAAACGTCTTTAAGGAAAAAGGAGCCTTCACCACGCAACAAACTGTGCTGCAGCAAAGGAAGTAAAATATGAACCATATTTTCACTGAAACTTGGAAGCATGCCCAGCATGATCAATTAGCTCTCATAAATTTTATTTTGAATGGATTTTATAGTTTTGTACAACTGATAAAATTATGCTGTGAACGTACAGTGTCGTTTTAATGCCGGAGAGCAGATTGCATAAAACATCTGTATAGTAGGCATCAGTGAGCTACTTATAAATGTGGTGATTCTACCAAGAAAGCGGTTGACTTAACGCTTGAAAGTTTATCTTATTTTTTTTTTCAGAAAAATGCCAGTAGGTTAGTTTGGCGGACAACCTGCCCTTGTGATAGTTCCATGGCCCCCCAAGGAGCCTGTCACTAGCTTAGAAAGTTCAAAAAATTTGACAGTTCATTAGGTAGATATTTGGTGAGCAAATCAATATAACCAGCAAAAGATGTCTGCTATGATACAGTATTTTTTTCTGAATAAAAGACTGCAGACAGGGAACTATATGAAATGGCTTCATGGTACTGTTAAGTATTTGTATTTAACAGTCTCTGTGACAGATGAAAATGGGATGGAATGGAATGAAACACCTGTCTAGGGGTGGCAATCGACACTCTGTGTAGAGGGTATTCCCTGCAAGTTCCTGGCTTGCCTGTGAAGGGGGATGAGGCTTTTAGGGAGGTGGTATACAGGGCAATATTTGGTGCCTTACTTCATCTTAATTTTTGCCAGTGTGAAAATTAAGGATAAATCAGAGTTACAGCAGGGATTTAACAAACAGGAATAAAAACACAGGGTGGATCCATATGGTCTGGAAACTTAACTTTGAACTATTGCGTTCAGCTTTTGATTCAACCCCTCTATTCTTCCTTTATTTTGGATGCCCGGTTGCTTTGGGTTAAGCATTTTTGGATAGGGATGGAGAACACAATAGAGAGAGCTGTTAGGAACCAGCACTAGCTGCTTGAGTTTTTTTCTATGGCAATGGTCTGTTGCTGGAGTCTGGGTTTTCTGGGTTTTGGGTTGTTTTGTTTTGTTTTGATTTCTTGTCCAATGAAGTTCATGAAACCGTGGCATGCATTATACTTTAATCTGTTTTGCATCATTTCACTCGTTTAGATTATAAAAGCATGTGCGTTTTTATATACGACTTTTGCTATTGATTAAGAAGCACAATGTTAATAAATGATGTGGTGATCGATAAGATTTCTTAAAGAAAGTGAAGTTTTCAGTTTTTGGAGAGTTATTTTAGAGAAATGGGACTTGGTCTGTAATTATTACTGTGTATTTGACCAACAGTCTTCTCAATAATATCTTGAATTTGTACATTAAAAAAAAAACTTTAGCTCTGATCTTTATTATTTCTTTCCTTCTACTGTTTTTGGGATTGACTTTCTTGTTTTATTAAGACCTTGAGGTGTGTCCTTAGGTTATATTTGGGATTGTTCTGCTTTTTATGTAGGCATTCATAACTGTAAACTTCCCTCTTAGAGCTGCCTTGTTGTATCCCATAGATTCTTTTTTTATTATTATTATTGTATACAAATGGGATACATGTTGTTTCTCTATTTGTACATGGAGTCAAGGCATACCATTTGTGTAATCATACGTTTACATAGGGCAATGATGTTTGATTATTTTTTTCCCTTCCCCCACCCCTCCCACCCCTCTTTTCCCTCTATACAGTCCTTCTTTCCTTCATTCTTACCACACTCCTTATCCCTAACCCTAAACCTAACCCTAAACCTAATGCTCACCCCTCCCACCCCCCATTATATGTCCTCATCCGCTTAGCAGCGAGATCATTCATCCTTTAGTTTTTTGAGATTGGCTTATCTCACTTAGCATGATATTCTCCAATTTCATCCATTTGCCTGCAAATGCCATAATTTTATCATTCTTCATTGCGGAGTAATATTCCATTATATATATATGCCACAGTTTCTTTATCCATTCATCAACTGAAGGGCATCTAGGTTGGTTCCACAATCTGGCTATGGTGAATTGAGCAGCAATGAACATTGATGTGGCTGTATCTCTGTAGTATGCTGATTTTAAGTCCTTTGGGTATAGGCCAAGGAGTGGGATAGCTGGGTCAAATGGTGTTTCCATTCCAAGCTTTTTGAGGAATCTCCACACTGCTTTCCAGAGTGGCTGCACTAATTTGCAGCCCACCAGCAATGTATGAGTGTTCCTTTTTCCCCACATCCTCGCCAACACCTATTGTTGCTTGTATTCTTGATAATCGCCATTCTAATTGGGGTGAGATGAAATCTTAGGGTAGTTTTGATTTGCATTTCCCTTATTACTAGGGATGTTGAACATTTTTTCATATATCTGTTGATTACTTGTACATCTTCTTCTGTGAAGTGTCTGTTCATTTCCTTAGCCCATTTGTTGATTGGATTATTTGTATTCTTCGTGTAGAGTTTTTTGAGTTCTTTATAGATTCTGGAAATTAGCGCTCTATCTGAGGTATGGTTGGCAAAGATATTCTCCCACTCTGTAGGCTCTCTCTTCACATTTCTGATAGTTTCCTTTGCTGAGAGAAAGCTTTTTAGTTTGAATCTATCCCAGTTGTTGATTCTTGCTTTTATTTCTTGTGCTATGGGAGTCCTGTTAAGGAAGTCTGATCCTAAGCCAACAAGTTGAAGATTTGGACCTACTTTTTCTTCTATAAGATGCAGGGTCTCTGGTCTGATTCCGAGGTCCTTGATCCATTTTGAGTTGAGTTTTGTGTAGGGTGAGAGATAGGGGTTTAATTTCATTCTGTTGCATATGGTTTTCCAGTTTTCCCAGCACCATTTGTTGAAGAGGCTATCTTTTCTCCATTGCATATTTTTGGAACCTTTGTCTAGTATGAGAAAATTGTATTTATTTGGGTTGGTGTCCATGTCCTCTATTCTGTACCATTGATCCACCTTTCTATTTTGGTACCAATCCCATGCCGTTTTTGTTACTATTGCTTTGTAGTAGAGTTGAAGATCTGGTATTGCAATACCCCCTGCTTCGCTCTTGCTACTGAGGATTGCTTTAGCTATTCTAGGTTTTTTATTCTTCCAGATGAATTTCATAATTGCTTGCTCTATTTCTGCAAGGTACATCATTGGGATTTTAATTGGAATTGCATTGAATCTGTATAGCACTTTAGGTAGTATGGCCATTTTGACAATATTAATTCTTCCTATCCAGGAACATGGGAGATCTTTCCATCTTCTAAGGTTTTCTTTAATTTCTTTCTTTAGTGTTCTGTAGTTCTCATTGTAGAGGTCTTTCACCTCTTTTGTGAGATTGATTCCCAAGTATTTTATTTTTTTCGATGCTATTGTGAATGGGGTAGTTTTCCTAATTTCTCTTTCTGAAGATGCATCACTTATGTATAAAAATGCATTGGATTTATGAGCATTGATCTTGTAACCTGCTACTTTACTGAATTCACTTATGAGTTCTAAAAGTTTTCTGGTGGAATTTCCAGGTTCCTCTAAATATATAATCATGTCATCAGCGAACAGGGATAGTTTGAGTTCTTCTTTTCCAATTCGTATCCCTTTAATCCCATAGATTCTTGTATGTTGTGTTTCTCTTCTCATTTGATTCTAAGAATTTTTAACTTCTCCCCTGATTTCTCTGATGACCCACTCATCATTCAATAGTGTATTTCAATCTCCATGTGTTTGCACAGTATCTGTAGTTTTTCTTTATATTAATTTCTAAGTTTATTTATGATCTAATTAGATGCAAGACATTCTTTTTTTGTTAAAATTTGCTTTGTAGTGCAATATATAATGTATTTGGAGAGAGTTCCTTGAGTAGCTGAGAAGAAAACATATTTAGCTATTGTTGGATAAAATATTCTACAGATACATATTGTCTATTTGATCTAAGGAGTAGCTTAATTCTGTAATATCTTTATTTTTTGTCTTGATGACTATTAGTGAGAGTGGTGTATTGAAGTAACCCACTATTATTTTATTGGGCACTAGCTATCCTTTTATGTCAAGTAATTTTTCTGTTGTTCTTATTTTGGGCAGTATGAAAGGTTAAACCTGGGGCTCACATGTGTTAGGCAAGCACTGAGCTACGTCCCCAGCTCCCCTTTATAAGAATTTATTTTGAGACATGGTCTCACTAAGTTGCCCTCATTGACCTCAAACTTGCAGTTTTCCTCAGCCTCCCAAGTAGCTAGGCTTACAGGTGTGTGCCACTACCCCAAGCTGTAATGGTTTTCTTTCTTTCTTTCTTTCTTTCTTTTTTTTTTTTTTTTTTTTTTGGTACTGGGGATTGAACTCAGGGGCACATCCCCAGCCCTGTTTTTTGTATTTTATTTAGAGACAGGGTCTCGCTGAGTTGCTTAGTGCCTCACTTTTGCTGAGGCTGGCTTTGAACTCGCCATCCACCTGTCTCAGCCTCCTGAGCTTCTGGGATTACAGGCATGGGCCACTGTGCCCAATTGTGATGTTTTTTATGAATTCAGGTGCACCAAAGATTGGGGCATAAATATATACAATTGTTGTATCCTCTTGTTGGATTGTTCCCTTTACCTTCTTGTCTCTTCTGATTAGTTTTGGCTTGAAGACATCTTTGTCGGATATGACAGCAGCCCCTCCTATTTGCTTTCAGATTCAGATGTCATGGAATATTGTTCTCCATCCTATTGCTTCCAATCTGTGAATGTCTTTGTCAGTGATGTGTGTTTCTTAAAGACAACAGAGTTGGGTTTTGGTTTTTAGTCCAGTCTGCCAGTTTATATCTTTTAATTGAAGAATTAAAACAATTCATATTCAGTGTTATTATACATAGGTATGTATTTCTGTCTTTTTATTTTCAATGTTTTTATTTGTTTGGGTATCTTTCAAAATGCTGCCATAATGGTCATGAATTCCTTTAGCTTATGCTTATCTCAGTTTTCGTTTCTACTTCAGTTCTGAAGGATAGCTTTGCTGGATGTAGCAATTGAAGTTGGTAATTAGTTTCTTTCAGGTTTCAAAATATATCTTTCCAAACGCTCCTACCCTTTAGAGTTTCATCTGAGAAATCTACTGTTTTTCTGAATGGTTTGCCATTTTAAGTGACTTGGAACTTCTCTCGTACAGCTTTGAAATTCTTTGTTCTGGAGTTTTGGTATTTTTAATTGTAATGCATCATGGAGAGGGTCTTTTCTCATTTTGTCTATTTGGGGTTCGAAATGCTCCAGTATATTAATGTCCATATTGTTCCTAATATTTGGGAAATATTTCTGCTATTATTTTACTGAATAGGTTATCTATTTCAATAGTCTATATCTCTCCTTTCTTCTTCAAACTTATGAGTCTTAAATTAGGTCTCTTTAATGTTGTTCTAGACTTCTTATATACTCTGATTCTTGATTTTATTTTCTTTATTACTGTCAAACACCTTGTCTTCAAGTCTCATTATTCTATCTTCTGCTTAATCTAGTATATTGGTGAGATTCAACTGAGTTTTTTACTTGATTTAATGTTTTATTCATTACCAAGTGTTCTGTTTAGTTTTTTCAGAATCTCTTGCTTCAGATTTCCAATTTGTATTCTGTATTGCCTTCTTTAATTTATTCAGTTGTTTATTCATATCATCTTTGAGTTTATTGGTCATTTTAACAATCAAGTTTTTTAATTCTTTGCCTGAGATTTCATGTACTTCTATTCCTATGGATTCACTTATTAGGAAGATAAGAACTTTGGGGGGGGTCATTTTGTTGGCCTATTTCCTCAATTTCCAGTTATGCTTTGTTGAGATTTGCACATCTGTTGGGATTCATTTATCTTCTACTTTTTAGTAAGCAGTTATCTTTTCACCATGTACCCTGAACTGGGGGTGTATCTCAGCACAAATATATCTTCTTGATATAATCTTGGTGGTTGGTTCAATCATCAGAACTACTTTGAGAGGAAAGTGTAACTACCAGTAACATCAGTATTTTTGTGTGTGTGTGTGAAAATATAGTTTATTTTCTCAGACTTTTGTAGTTTATTTTTACAAAATAGCAGACAAAATTTGGTTCTTTGTATTAATACAGAATATGTAATACATATTGTATATAATATATATATATATATATGTATATAGCACTTAAGTTATAAACGCACAGCAAAGTCAGCATCACTTAAATAGCCGCCCTGTTTTTCACATAATTAGGGTTTCATCAGGAGCTAAATAAACACTGTTTTCAGCTTAAATATATAGTCTTTGATGCTTTATCTCCATCAGTATTTACAAAAGCTAGTCTAAAAATTATTACCATCTACAAAAGTAATAAGCTTCAGAATATAATTTTGCTGTCATGCCATAATAAAAACTTAACATTATGGAAAGCCAGAGGGAACTAGTCCCTTCAGTGCAACTGCGGTAGGTAGACTTAATCATGATTTTAAGATGAGTGCTATGGGAATCCAAAAGGGATGCTTCTGGATCTTCAGTCGCTGGATGCTTTATGGTCCAACCACCTCTTAATCCAGATTAAAATCATGCCACTAATCACCTAACTATGACAGAGGGATGTCGCATAGGGACTCTCTTCATCTCTGCTCTCTTCTTTTAGTTTCTTGGCTGCCTGTGTTGATAATTTAATCTGCAAATCACGTCTCTGTAGAAAATCTCTGGCTGACACTTCCGTGGGCTGTACCTCGGATTCCTGAGGACTGGGAAGAGGGAGGTCTTCCTCAGCCACCACAGGCTCCTTTTGTGAAAAACTGCTATCAACAGTTTACTTTCGTGACTGGGTACTTGAGCGCGATGCTGCTGCAGCGTGTCTCCTGCGCAGACCCGGTGCTCCACCAGGCGCTCCATGACGCCGGCACCCAGCAGCGCCTGCACGCTGGCAGTACTGCTGTTCGAGCGGGTCTTGGTGCGGGCCAGGCTCAGCGACAGCTGAGCGGCGCGCAGCGGCGGTGGCGGGGAGGGGGCCGAGGACCGCGGCGCTCGGGGGCCCCCTTCCCGCAGGGACAACGCGGGCAAGGAGTCCGCCTTGGGTACTGCCGAGGCCGCCAGGTCGGGAAGCTGCCAAGGGGGCGGTGCCTCCTCTGCCGCCACCGCCTCTTCCCGCCTCACAGGGGCTGCGGCTGGTCGTTCTTCGTGGGGCGGCGGGCCGGGCATGGCGGGAGTCTCCCCCCTGCAAGGCTTGCCTTGCCCGGGCGCCCGTGGCACATGCGCACCTGCAAGGGAAAGAGCGAAGTGAGCACCCGCAGCAGTCAGGCGGACTGTGGCAGCTCCACCCTGCCCGCCAGTCAACTTCAGTATTTTAAGAGCAAACAATACTTACTATTAAAATATATAGATCAAAAGGAAAAGAAAAACTAAAAAAGCCAAGAAGGGAGTGAGGGACAAGAGAAAGAAGAAATGTGAAGAGGAGGAAAGATAAAAAGAGAGGGGATTACAAATGGGAAAGACATAAAAAGATATCAAGAAAAAAACAGTTAATAGAAAAAAAAAATGCTGCAGGCAGCAACTTTCCATCTAACCCACACCTGTCCTACTTCTACACCTTGCTGGCATTGTGCCTTTATTAGAGTTCAGACTGTCAATTTCTAAAGAAAGAGTCTTCCATCTTTCTCTGTTCTGCAGATCCAGAGTAGCTGGCAGCTATACCTCCTATGGCCACCCAGAGACCTGTAGGTCTCTACCACAGTTTCACTTCAGAGCCCAGATTGACTCCCGATGTCACTGGATCTAACGATCCGACGAGAATTAAAGCATAGGTGGCTGTTAAATTTTAGATATCTAGCTAGCTAGATAGAGATGGAAAACAGGAAAGAAAACTGCAGGAGTTTCTGATCTCTTGCATAGAAGCTTAAACAATAAGGCACTTCTAAAACTGGGTGCTCTTTCCCACTTTAAATGAATATACCAGGCAGCGCCGGGACCATCTCCTCCTGCACCAGCTCACTGATTAGTATTTGAGTATCTTTTCTGCTCAGATTTGTTTTGCTTGGAAGTGGAGCCTGCCTTT
Source organism: Sciurus niger (assembly GCA_020740815.1). Taxonomy (NCBI): domain Eukaryota; kingdom Metazoa; phylum Chordata; class Mammalia; order Rodentia; family Sciuridae; genus Sciurus; species Sciurus niger. The sequence goes on along the minus strand of JAHUXG010029650.1, from coordinate 54,043 downwards.
CTCAAAGTTAATGGGAAACTTTCTTTTAGCTCTTTAGAAGGGAGCTGCCCCTATCCCACCAAACTGTCCTGGGCCCAGTTCTATGTGCTCTATTTCTTTCACTAACTCTCTTACTCTAAACACGAGTATTTCTGGGTTTCACCTGGTTGCTAACTTTCTGAGTTACACTCTAGCACTTTCCCGTGGTCTTTCTACTTCATCATGCAGCCACAGAACTATTGTCCGATTCAGTCTTGGAGAGAGATAGTCTGCAGGAGATGCCTTAGTCTGCCATTTCCAGAGTTCCCCCAAAAGACGATTTTATTAATGCAGTAATAGCGATTGAGTTATTTTAAAAAGGCACAAATTTTCTCTTTTAAAAGGATAATAGAGTTCCAGCGCAGTTGCGGGCGTGCGGGGAACAGAGGCGGTGGCGGGTGGCGGCGGCACAGGGAGTAGCCGAGTGCCCCTCCCCGCCCCTCTGGAGCCCCAGCCAGCCACCCACCCGCAGGTGGCCCGCGCCCACGGCCGCACGCACTCCGCGCCCCGTGCCGCCGCCAGCTCGCAGCTCCACGCCACCGCGGCCATTCTTACCTGGCAGCGCCGCCCGCTCACCGCCCGGGCCACAGCCCCTGAGCCCAGGACGACAGCCACAGCTACCGTGACAGCGGTGGGGGACGTTGCTGAGTCGAAGAGAACTCAGCCTGGCCGCCGGACCTACTTACTCGCCTTGCTGATTGTCTATTTTTATAAGAGTTTAGGACTTTTCTAAAACTTTTGTATACAAAGGAACTTTTTAAAGAAAGACGTCTTCAATATGTATTTAATCCAAAGAAGAAGGATCTCCGGCAATTTTTTTTTGTTTGTTTGTTTTGTTTTTTTCTTATGGTTTTTGGTTTTGGCTCCGTTTCTAAGCTTTTCCATCCTTCTGATTTTAGGGTTCGGATACCCCAGCTGCTTCGTGCACCCGAGGACCTTGGGCCCCACATTAATGAGGCAGCCACCTGTCGAGTCTGACATGGCTGTCAGCGACGCGCTGCTCCAGTCCTTCTCCACATTCGCTTCTGGCCAGGCACGAAGGGAGAGGACACTGTGTCCAGCAGGTGCCCCAAATAACCGCTGGCGGGAGGAGCTGTTCCACATGAAGCGACTTCCCACGGTGCTTCCGGGTCGCCCCTACGACCTGGCGGCGGCGATCGTGGCCACAGACCTGGAGAGTGGCGGAGCCAGCGTGCGGTGGTAGCAACCCGGCCCTTCTACCCAGCAGGGAGACGGAGGAGTTCAACGATCTCCTGGACCTAGACTTTATTCTCTCCAAATCATTGTCCCATCAGGAGTCCGTGCCCCCCACCGTGTCCTACGCCTCAGTCTCATCCTCTTCTTCCCTGTCAAGTAGCGGCCCTGCCAGCGCGCCCTCCACCTGCAGCTTCAGCTATCCGATCCTGGCCGGGGGGCGACCCGGGTGTGACGCCAGGTGGCATTAGCCACCTGTGGCTGGGAGTCTGCACCCGCTCCCAAGGCTCCCTTCAACCTGGCGGACATCAAGGGTGTGAGCCCTTCAGGCGGCTTAGTGGCTGAGCTCCTGCGGCTGAATTGGACCCAGTGTACATTTCGCTGCAGCAACAGCAGCCGCCAGGTGGCGGGCTGATGGGCAAATTTGTACTGAAGGCATCGCTGAGCGCCGGTGGCAGCGAGTATGGCAGACCGTCAGTCACCATGTTAGCAAAGGCAGCCCTGACGGCAGCCACCCGGTGGTGGTAGCGCCCTACAGCGGTGGGCCGCCTCGCATGTGCCCCAAGATCAAGCAGGAGGCGGTTTCCTCCAGCACAGTCGGTCGACCCCTAGAGGTGCACTTGGGCGCTGGACCACCACTCAGCAATGGGGCACCGGCCTAGCGCACACGATTTCTCCCCGGGGTGGCAGCTCCCCAGCAGGACTACCCAGGCACTGGGTCCCGAGGAACTGCTGAGCAGCCGGGACTGTCACTCTGCCCTGCCGCTTCCCCCAGGATTCCATCCCCATCGGGGACCCAGCTATCCACCCTTGCTGCCCGACCAGATGCAACCACAGGTCCCGCCGCTCCACTACCAAGAGCTCATGCCACCTGGTTCCTGCCTGCCTGAGGAGCCCAAGCCAAAGAGGGGAAGAAGGTCGTGGCCCCGGAAAAGGACCGCCACTCACACTTGCGACAATGCCGGCTGTGGCAAAACCTATACAAAGAGTTCTCATCTCAAGGCACAACTGTGAACCCACACAGGTGAGAAACCCTACCACTGTGACTGGGAAGGCTGCGGGTGGAAATTTGCGCGCTCTGACAAACTGACCAGGCGCTACCGCAAACACACAGGGCACCGCCTGTTCCAGTGCCAGAAGTGAGACCCGGCCTTTTCCAGGTCGGACCACCTGGCCTTACACATGAAGAGGCACTTCTAAATCCCAAATAGTGGATATGACTCACACTGCCAGAGGAGAATTCAGTTTTTTTTAAACCTTTCACACCGTCTTCCCAGCTGGCAAGCACTACAATCATGGTCAAGTACCCAAAGAGTCAGCTTGTGAACGAAGTGATATCAGTAGAAAGGAGGAATGTAAAAGACAAATCAAAGAACAGATGGGGTCTGTGACTGGATCTTCTATCATTCCAATTCTAAATCCAACTTGAACATACCTGGACTTACAAAATGCCAAGGGGGTGACTAGAAGTTTGGATATCAGGGTATAAATTAGACTCGAGATTGGGGGTGGGGGGGGAAGACCAGAATTCCCTTGAATTGTGTTTCCATGCAATATTAAGCATAAAGATCACCTTGTATTCTCTTTGCCTTCTAAAAGCCATTATTATGGGACTGGGGAGATAGCTCAGTTGGTAGAGTGCTTGCCTTGAAAGCACAAAGTCCTGGGTTCTATCCCCAGCACCTGAAAAAAGAAGAAAAAAAAAAAAGGCCATTATTATGATGTTAGAAGAAGAGGAAGAAATTCAGGTACAGAAAATGTAAATGTGTTTAAATAGCCTATGATAGTGCTTGGTGAGTCTTGGTTGTAAAGGTAGCAAATAAGGAAGTCAAAGTTCTCAAACTGCTGCGTACTTTGACAAGGAAAATCTATTTTTGTCTTCCAATCTACATGTATGACCTAAGTCAGGTAAATACACCTGGTTTACTTTTACATTTTTATGCAGTCTGTTATGCACTGTAGTTTCAGATGTACAATAATTTGTACAATGGTTTATTCCTGAGTGTTGCTGCCTGTGGCAAAAATTGCACTATGTCCCTTCCTTGCTCAGTCTCCCCTACTCTTCATCTTGTCCTAAATGAGTCAATTGGTCACTCTTCAGATATAGTCTTTCAGGTAGTTTTAGATATCATGAACATTATTTTCAGAAAAAAAAATTGGGTTGAGGTTGTGGCTCAGTGGTAGAGTGCTTGTTTCACATGTGTGGGGCACTGGGTTCAATCCTCAGTACCACATAAATAAAATAAAGATATTTTAAAAATCTATTTTGCCAGTTCTTCATTTCATGACAAATTCACATCATCAGTTCTTACAGAACTCTTCATTTTGTTACTGTTGTTTTCATTTCCCATTCTAACATGCCTCATGAACACAAGCTTTTATGTGTTTGGTATTCTTGAAAGCATTATATGTATTTTTGTAAGGTGTATAGTATTTCTGTGTGTGTTTAGTTTATACAAATACTCTTGAGTTGTAGACATCATTTTTTTAAAACTCAACTGGCTTTGGAAAAAATACTACTAACTTTTTCTGGGTGAATTCCTATCTAGTTTTTTTTTTTTTTTTTTTTCTTAGTGCTATGTAGTATTCCAAAGGGTGAAAGTCTTGCTGAGTTGTACAGCACCAGAGGGCACTATTCACCTTTTATTGCATGTGCTTAACATTCCCCTACAGTTTTGCAATGTGGTGGCCCTGGGTGCATTCCCTAGATTTTATTCAAATGTTTGCACATTGATAACCATCTATATTCCCTTATTTCTCAGGTCAACACAGAAAACACTCTGATGAATATTCCCACATTGAGTTCTATGTGGAAATTCTCTGACATGTATTACAAAGTAAGATTACTTGGCCATACAATAATGGCCTTACTCAATTTGTGTAAGTCTATTGGGTTCCTTTCAGATTGCCTTCTCTACTTTATAATCCACGGGCACAGTAAATTGCTGTTATTTAATTTCCACTAATCCAATGGGGAAAAGTAGTCACTCATTGTTTTACTTTTTACTATGTATTTATCTGATGACCAATGCCTTTGAGAAAATATTTGCATACTTTTAGCCATTTGGGTTTACCCTTTTATTAATTGCTTGTTCATATCATTTTACACTTTTATGTAGTATTTCCTGATTTTTCTTATTATTTACAGGGTTTCCTAGTATATTCTGGATATTTTTCTGTTACTAATGTTGAGGATATATGATAGTCACAAAGCCTCCTTCTGGTCTTCTTTTCTTTTATTAGAAGCTAGGAATCTACAGTGACTTTTCTGAGTCCCTTGTAGGTTGTGTTTCAGATGAAATTTAGGTTTGATTCTGTGACACATTTGGAAGGTCTCAGTCAGACTTAGTGTCCATTGTTTCTACTTGCAAGTAGAGTAGAGGACCTCTCTAGCTTTTCTGGGGCAGTGTTAGCAGGTGTCTAGTGTCCAGGTCCTAACTTTGTGAATATCCAGGGTAGGTATGGTGTGCCAGTCTTTCTGGTGTGACTGGTGCAGGCACAGCAATGGGTCAGAAGCCAGCTGCATCCAGAGGTAACATCCAGAGGTAGCAATGAGGCTTCCTGATCCTGGCAGCAGAAGTGTGCTTTTAGAGCCTGTGCTTTTAGATCATAGAGGTGGTGACTGCTTCTTTGATATCCTGGTCCTACCTTATGGCTTTGTGAATAATATCTAAAAAGATTTTAGAACGCTTTTATTCAAGTTTTCCAAGATTCTGTAAACCAAGTCACACCCTATAGTAAATCTCTTCCTGTTAAAAGGATTTGGAGTAGATTCACTTCTTTGTAATCTCAACATACAGAATTGGCTTTAAATAGCAAATAGTTTCCTCTGATATTTATCCTTTTTAAATTTTATAGTATGGTTGGTTGAATAGAAATATTTTCATATAATCAGATACATATCTAAGATAGATTTTACTACTTAAATACCTTCATGTGGTATTCTTCTTCTATGCAACACTTACTAATTAGATGTTGCTTTCCCCCTACATTTCATATATATTCCATCCTAATATCTGAATTCCAGATGCAAATTTCATATTATAAAATCTGTATCTAAGATATAGTTTGTATTGATTTCCTCTCATTTAAAAAATTGTTGCTCCTAAATCACAAGTCTTCCTTCTATAATCTTCTATTTACTTTATCACTTGGCCCTTTACATTTAAGCTTTTGAACTAGAGTCCTCTTTAGTGTATGATTATAATGTAGAAATCTAGTTTTTTCTCCATATAGAAAACCAAATTAATGAACTTTTTTTTTTATATATACAGTGGATTGAACCCAAGGACCTTTTACCATTGAGCTTCATCTCCAACCCTTCTTATTTTTTATTTTGAGACAGGTTCTGGCTAATTTGCTGAGGCTGGCCTCAAACATATGATCCTCCTGCCTCAGCCTTCAAAGTTGCTAGGCTTACAGTTGTGCACTGCCACGCTCAGCCTAAATAGTCTTTTGGTCAATGATTTTTACTACCACTTTTATGTCATACCTGTATATAGATTAATCTGTGTCTGTGGTTTCTGTTTTCTTTTAATGTGTATCTTTGTTTTAAGCCAGTACTATATGAGTCTTATAAATATAACTGCAAAACATCTGATTACTACTCCCAGAGATGTACTCCTTTTTTCAAAATTGACTTATTTCATCATTATGTACCTTGTATGTAGTCTTCCCTGTAAATTTAGAAAGTGAGGAATTTGGAAGATAGTGGAAGCAAGCTGGACAGTGAGTCCCAATTTCACAACACAGAAAGCAACAAAGGAAAAGCAGAATTGAGAGGGAGGCGACAAAATAAATGTTCTAAGACTTGATATAGTCTGAGATCTGGAGAGACTGGAAGAGTGGTTACCAGAGAAGAAAACAAACTCAAGAGTTCCCTAATCCAGAAGCAAACCTGTAGATGAGAAGGGGGAAGGGGCAACAGAGGGCGAGGGGAGGGGACATTCCTTTAAGTTCACTCACTTAAAAACAGTTGGACAGATAAAATTTAAAGCTTGATGGTATAGAAAGGCCCTCAAAGGAGTGCAAACAACTTAAAATCAAATCATGAAAAGAATACAGAGCTGGGAGTCCACAACCATCTTGTGAAGCCCCAGCTGAGCAGTCATCCACTTATATCAGCACAGTATCTTCCCGTGCCCAGACAGGTACAAATTAAATCAGAGGGAAGTCAACTCCAGAGGCACCCCTTAAGAAGGGGCCAGAAAGAACTTCTAGAAGGACCACTACTATCCAGAAAAAAAAAAAAAATCACTGAAATCCCTCTCTCCCACCTCACTGAAATCAAGGGGAACAAACAAGCTGGTGGGGACCTGGGTGGGGAAGTGTGCCTAACCCTTCCTCAGACTCTGTGACCCAGGCAAGGGTGGGAAGCCCTCTGCAGCCTCCTCTAGCTTGCTGGACTCATAAAGAGACAACAGTGAAGCAGATTTGGTCCCAAAGGAAAGCAGATTTACTAGGCACAAGCACTTACACTCTGGGGAAACACAGTTTGAAGCCAAGGATAGTCCCTGGGATTATGGGGTCATACCAGAGGGAAGCTGCCTGAATATCCAGTGACAGAGACCTATGTGCAGCAGGAAGGGTCTGATCCTAGTGTTAACAGGTGCACAAGGTGAACCATGATCACAACTGGCAAGTTGTGGGATCTTGCATCAAATTGAACAGAAGTTAACAGAAGAAATCAATGCAACCTAGGGCAGTGGAAACTATAGAGTCCAGGTGAACCACCTGAGACCCTTCACTACAATACCTCGGAGAGTAGTATCAGCTGGGGGAATACTTCTGCACCACAGAATGCCCATGGAAAACCCACAAGCATTCTTGTGCTTATAGACAGCTGCCAGGATCTTCACTACTGTGAAAAAGATCCTAAAGAGGGGAGCAGGTAAACAGTGACCCACAGCAATCACAGGGACACTTCAGAGGCTACATCCTGAACTACTGCACACAATGGAAACAGCCAGACCACAACACTGCACACTCTGAGGAATCAGCTGCAGGCCCTGATATGACAAAACAGAAGCTGCTGGTAGGAGATTCAGAATAGCTAAGGAATTGGCTTCTGTGCCCTGCAGCTCAGGAGAGAGCCACAGCCCAAAACTGAAGGAGAGCTGCTTAAAGTCCAAACTCCAAGGAAATCCAAACCAATATTCAACAAGAATTTTCTTCACCTTGACATGGTATACTCTAAACAACTTCATTGTTAACTTTGAACATATAAATATCCCCTTAATTTAATGTAAATCATCCTTCCTTTTATAGATTTTTTCTCTTTCTTCCCTCTCCTATTTGCCCAATCTTCTTCCTGCCCCCTTATAGCCCTCAGGTAAGATTACAGTACATTTACTAAGTTTAACAACTAATACTTTGACCTATTCTAGAATTTTGTTATAGATTTACACCTGAATTTGAGAAACCAGAGAATAATTGCATCAAGTTTTTGTTTTGTATAAAGTTTAATAGAATGAGGCCTGGCTTAGAAGTGATTATAGTAAATAGGGCACAGTGGCATCTCTTACAGTATTGCTGATATTGGGATCAGCAGAGGACACACATTGACTTAAAATATCATTATTTGGATATTCATGCAACCCAGGGCTCTTAAGAAAAGGAAGCTCACAAAGTACTCCTTCACTTAAAAGAAGTATACCAAAAGATGAAAAAGCAATAGAAGTGCAAGGGAAGAAACCATCTCAAACAGCCCATAATGCTTCAACAATAGATTTCGTTGACACCACAGTGGAGGAAATGTTGGAGATGGAATTTAGAAAGTTCATAGTTATACTGTTCTGTGAAATAAAATAAGATGTAAGGAGTAAAATCAAAGAAAATACAGGAAGTGAAAGGTTACTCTAATAGACAGAGATTCTGAAAAAGAACCAGAAATCCTTAAAATGAAAAAAAATCAATATGCCAAATTAAAAATTCAATGGAAAACATCACCAATAGATTAGACCACTCTGAATATTGATTTTCAGACCTTGAAGACAAAAGTATGTAATGTTGAAAATAAAGTTGACCATAGAGATAAGATGTTAAGAAACTGAACAGAATATTCAAGAAATCTGGGATAACATTAAAAGACCAAAGATTAAGACCATTAAGATTCACTGGGACAGATGAAGGCCCTGAAATAACAAACTAAAGGAATGCACAATCTTTTTTTTTTTATCATTAAGCTTCACATTTATTTTGTATACTTTTCTGTACTTTTTTTTTTTTTTTTTGAGACAGGGTCTCATAATGCTGCCCAGGCTGGTCTGGAATCTGCTGGGCTTGCTATCCTCTTGCCTCAGCCTCCCCACTAGCCAGAACTACAGGGCATGCAAGCATGCCCAGCTCATGTGTGCTGTTATTAAAAGGTTTAAAAAGTAATGATGCTCTCTACAGTAGTGGAAATGAAGATGGAGGAAGGTGGTTGATTTTTGACTCTATGTGAAAAATGGGTAGAGGGAAGAGATAAGGAATACATCAGAAGGGGAGGCAGATTAAGATGAACAGCAGGCCCAGGGGCTTGGGTTCAGCCCTCAGAACCACAAACAAACAGAAACATGAAGAGTAGTGTTGAACACTCTGGTTAGAGGACACCTGTGATACTGAAGTGGTAAGGTCCATGGCTGCTGTGTGAAGTCAGAGAAGCTGCTTATCCAGAGTTCATATTCCCTTCCCCACAGGAGGCAAGTAGGTGAGGTTGATGATTTTGATACTGAAGAACACTGGATTTAAAACTCCAGTTCTGTTACTTCATGGTTATCTGATCTTGAACGATTACTTCATCCCTGCCCTCCTAGCCTCAGTTTCCTCATGCACAGAGTCTGAAGTTGTAATTCCTCACATAACTTCTGGTAAATTGGGAATAGGTACTTGGGATGTATGGTCCCTTGGTTACCAATTAACAATGAACGAGAAAACATAAAGACCAGGTAAAAATCACTGCATGGTTCTTACACCTTTGTCTAAGAACTAGCCCTTGGGCTTGTAAATCTGGGCACTCTGTAGACCTGCAGTGACTACAACCCCATGTCCCAGGCAAGGCATGCCACTTGGTCCTCCTATACTGGTTTGTGGTATAGCCCAGGCAGTGGCTTCCTACCATCTTCCATCAAAGGTGAGGACAGGAACTGCTGCATCGCTGTGCTCACAGAGCTGATCAGACCTACTTGGAGCAAGCCTCACAAACCTGAGATGATTACAGCTAACATTTACCAAGCACTAAGTGTAGGGCGCTGTGCTGAGTACATCACTGGCATCACCTCAGTGTGCTCTCCAAACCTTAAGGAGTTGGGCGAGTTTATTATCTTACACTGAGAAAATGAAAGTTTAAAGAGGTTAAATTCTTCAGGATCACATCCTGTATGGAAGGGCAGGGATCTGAAACCAGACTGCTGAGATCCCTAGTTACTCTTGATACTATTTACCTCCGTTTTTTCTGGACCTCCCTGGCGGGGCCCCCAATCTGCAGGCAGCCAACGTCACAGGCATCAGATGTTGCCCAGCTGCAACACCTGCGCTGATTGACTGGTTCTACACCAGCGCTAGTCTAACAGCAGAGGGCAAACTTGTCCTTTCAAGCTACCCCTGGCACTGGGCTCACTTAGCAGGCCCGAGGGATAGGGCACCTATTCCAATTGTTGGGCAAGGGGCACCCAACAACTGCCCAGCTCTTGTGCTCTTGCTAGGCTTTGAGGTCTCAGTGAGGCTGCCTCGAGTGTTTCTGTGGCGCTGGGGATGGCACCTGGGGCCTTGCTCATGCTTGGCAAGCGCTCGACACTGAGCTACATCCCAGCCTCCCTGAGGTCCATGGGCTCTAACTAAAGACCCTCAGATGCATTTAGGATGTAATTTCCTAACTCTGCACAAAGCCATCTTCATCCCTCATCCACGGCTGTCTTCTACTCAAGAGCACGTAGGACCAGTGCGGGCTTGTAATGGGAGGTTCACGCACTTAGCCTGGACACGGGGGCAAGGCGGGGATACACCCTGGCACCTTAGCGACACTGTCCAGGGAGGACAAGAGGCTGGCTTGAAGCCGCGGAGACCCGCGGAGGCTAGGACCCAGGTCCCCGCTACGTTAAGCCTGCGTCACCAGGACTCCGTCCCCGGTCTGCGGCTGAGCCGGAGCCTCCAGAAGATTCCAAATCAGCCCCTTGTCCCTCAGCGCGCCCAACCGGGTCCGGACCCTGCAGGTGTACTCCGAGGAAACTGAGGCGAGGGCGTTTGTGAATTCACTTCTCCCTCAGTCCCCAACCCGGGGGCAGCAAAGCTGTTTTCCCTCTCCTCAAAAACGCACGGGAAGACTGGGGAGATAGCTCAGCTGGTAGAGTGCTTGCCTTGCAAGCACAAGGCCCGGAATTCGATTCCCCAGTACCCGCAAAAAAAAAAAAAGCTCGGGACAGCAGGAAAGAACGGAAGGAAGGGGAGGGGGTCTGAAACAAGGAAGGCGTGAGAGCCAGCCAACCATGCCACACTCAAGATGGCGGCAACGCCAAAAGGGGACGTCGAGCAGAACGTGTAGCCGCATCTCCTTCAGTCCGCTCCGGGCAGGTAAGAGCCCCAGGAAGCAATGGCCTCGCCGCGAGCCGCGCCGGGGTCCGGGAATCCGAAGCCGGGCAGCGGTGGCCTCTCCGGCGCTTTCCACTCGGGACTGCCGCTTGCTTGGTCTCTTTCGCCACCGCCATCTTAGACCCGCGGGTGGGCAGCCGGACAGGTGGCTGGAGTGAGGTAGGTGGGCCCGGAGAGCGCGGGCGGAGTGACCTCCAGGGCCCCTCCGCTGCAGCCGCCGCCACCGCCTTTGTGTGGAGCTCCGACTGTTTTGAGTCGCCTCAGCCCGGGGGCGGGAGCGCGCGGCAGGGAGGGGGACGACAAAATGAAAGGAAGGAAGAGGGCGGGGAGTCCTCAGAGGAGGAGGCGGGGCGGCTAAGCTCCTCCCTCACGAAGGTGTCCGGGAGGCGGTGCCTTCCCCTGCCCCATGGTCTCTTTGGCGCAGATGTTCGTTCACTCGCCCGCATCGGGCAGCGGCGGAAGCTACTGGAGTCGGAGCAGTGGGCTGGGCGGAGGCTGGAGTGGGCGCTGAGGCGACCGCCATGGCGTTTCTCAAACTTCGCGACCAGGTAGGTGAGGGGCGGCAGGGTGGGATCGCGCCGCTCGGGGAGGAAGGGAAAGAGGGCGGGCCAGCGGTGCGAGCCGCCAGGGCGTCCGCTTGGCGGTCTTGCTGCGAGGGAAGCGGGGTCCTGGGCCGGTCCGGCGCGAGGCTGCGGGCGGCTTGGTTTTCAGCGTAGCTCGCGCCCGGGGAGCCCACGTGCCTCCCAGATTCTAACCGCCGCACTGAGAGGGGCGGGTTCCGGGCTGACGGCGTTCGCGTCGGGCGTGCTGCGGGGTAGGCGCCTTTTCTTTCCTGCCAAACCGGTGGCTTTCCGCTGCCGGACTGGAGATGTGCTGGCGACCGTGACCTGGGGTCACCACCTTGCTCTCCTGTTTGCTTCGTGGTACAGCTGGAGGCACCACTCTCTCCGGGACAGGTGGTGGTGATGTCTGTGGGGGGCTGGGGGGGGGACCAAAAAACAAAAAAAGCCTGGTTGATTCTGCTAGGGATTCGTTGTTACTCAAGTGTGCAAGTCCTCAGACTGTTTTCGTTTGACATTTTGTGCACCATCTTGATTACTTTTCTTGACTTAGGAAGAGGTGGTCAAATACTCGAAGTGCCAGAGACTCTGACACTTGGGAACTGAAAAACTACTTTTTGTCTGGGAATGAAACCGCAACTATACCTGAGAGAGTCGTATACCTAAAAACCTGGGAAGAGGTGCAGACGTTTTCAGATATTTGTATCTGACTTTTAAGGAAATAAGAAATGAACGTGAAATTTACCGAGTCACGGGAACTTAATAGTGGCGAGAACTTATTTTTGTCATTTGATTTTCTGAACAGAAGATATTGAACAGATTTGAAGGAAAAGTAGCTTGCATGCAGTGGAAAACTTTCAAAAGTGAGTACCCCTTTTTACAAAAACAATGGGGGACTCTTAGCAAATAGCGTACCTTAAATTCTAAATCTAGTTAATACCGTGAATTCTCACTTCCAAAGTGATTTTATGTTTAGAGTGATGATTGGCCCTATGTATTATTTCGTATCAGGAGAACTTTAACTGGGCATCATCAGGGCATGATATTTTGAAAAACTAGTTTATACTTTGTATTCAAATTAAGTATGTTAACCACTAACCACACGTGGCAAGTTAAATTTAACAAATAAGTTGTGTTCCATAGTTATGCTATTCATATCTCAAAAGCTCAGTAGCCACAATAGCTGTTGATTATTGTATTGAACAGTACAGGTAAAGAACACTTAGGATTTTTCACAGTTTTATCAGACAACACTGTTAATAACAGGTAAAGCACAGTTGAAGGATAAACCATATCTAATTCCCTTCCAGTCAATGTACATTATACTCTTAACAGAATGAAACTCAAGGTGTAGGTGTAGGTTTTCCATGCACTTTTACCAATTTAGTAGGATTTTGTACTTTCATTTTTATTTCTAATCTTTCGATTTTGAAAAAGTTATTTTTGTGTTGTAGATTATTGTGTGCATTAGGAATTTAGTGGACTTTTAGGAGGACATCCTATTTTATTTGCCATAAGGTTTAAACAGAAACATTGGAAATGAAGTTGAGTTGCATTTTTGCACTTGAGTATGAATTGCAAATATGGAGCAGTCGTGATAGTAGTGCCATTTTACATGATACCTACTAATATTTGGGGGCGATACTGTTTTTTAAAACCTGTAAATTTGAGAATACTTGGACAAGTTAATTAAATGGGCTGACTGGAAGGAAATATTGAGATTTATCTCTGTCCTACTAAATAATTGGTCTATCTGGTCTCTGTTTTGAAAGATTTTGAAGAATGAATTTGTTTTCCCTGGTTTAAAGGGAATACCTGTTTCTAGCAATCATCTTATATGTTGATATTTTATTAGCTTGTTAAAAGTGATAATAAAAGTGAAATGGAATGCAAATACCCTTTAACTTTTCCCATCTGCAGGAAAAGCAGTTCAGCTCGATGAATTACTTTATTTGGAGGAAAGAAGAAGATCTGAATAAATACAGAGAATTTTAAAGTTGGAAGGTACTTGACATAGCTTCTGACTCAAAAGCCTTATATACACTCGAGATAGGAAGTAGTAGAATCTGCTTTTCTAGGTCTGTTTCAGTATGCACCTTGTATTTTGTTTTCTTCCAGCTTTGTAAAATATGGTTTAATACATAGAAACTGTAAATGGGTAAGGGCTTTCTTCATGCTAATAAGTATTAGGAGGGTTCTAGATGGCTTAAATATAAAACAAATGAGTAAATAAAGCAGTTCTCATATCCATTCAAAAATTTGAATGAAAACAGCATTCTTTCATTTTGTGCTGACATGTAATTATGGTTATAAGAAGTAATTACTACATTCTGTTTATCAGTAGATGGAAATAATTTTTAATTGTAAATAAAATGAAAATAATTTGTTTTTTGTCTGTAGGAGTTAGACACATGATTTCTTTTCCTCCAAATTATTTCACTTTGGTTTATACAGCATGAGCTAATATTCAATTGTAGGATCACTATCATGATTTTTACCTTTTCAGTTAATAAAAATCAATCATACATGATTACATTGAATTTATCAGCAATAATAAGAAAGGTGGAAGGTCTTTGTTTAGATTAGGGATCACAAACTCCCAAACTGGGAAACTAAATGACAACTGACACTTGACTTTAGTATTTAGAAGACAATGGAGAGTGGTAGAGATGATGGCCATAAGATAAAGTGTTAGTTGCTGCTCTGCTCCAGACCTTTGTTGCTGTGCAGGTATAATAGTAGTTTTTGAACTCCAGTTTTTTTTTAAGAAGCCATAATCCAAATTGTCAGGCACAATCTATGAATGTTGGCAAGTTGGTAATCACCAATGGCAGTTAATGGTGTGCTTCTAAAAAGGGGTCAGTAAGAACTAATTTTTAACTGCTAATTTAGATCAGTTGGAGAAAACAAACTACAAAACAAGATTCCTATTAACAGTTTTCAGGGCTGGGTAATGTAGCTCAGTGGTAAAGTAAGACTTGCTTAGGATGTATGAGGCACTGGGTTCAGTCCCTAGCACGAAAAAAATTAAGTGAAAAATAAAAAGTTTAAGATAGCAAGCCAGGCATGGTTATGCCCTCCTGTGATCCCAGTTGCTCTGGAGGCTGAAGCAGGAGGATCACAATTTCAAAGCCAACCTCAGCAAACTTATCAAGACCCTGTCTCAAAATAAAAAATAAAAAGGACTGATGTGACTCAGTGGTTAAGCACCTTTAGGTTCAATCCCTGGTACCCCCAAAAAAGATAAAATAGCAAAATGATCATAAAATTTTTTTGTTGTTGTTCTTTTGTGTTTTTTTAATGCTTGTGATTAAACCCAGGACCTTATGCATGCTAAGCAAGCCTTCTACCACTGAGCTACACCCCCAGCCCCATTCATAAACTTTTGTATGATATTTAAAGAGTTCTTTTAAAAAAAAATCTTCATGGGGGCTGGGGTTGTGGCTCAGTGTGGGGCATTGAGTTCGATCCTAAGTATAAAAAATAAGTAAATAAAATAAAGATATTGTGTTCATCTACAACTAAAAGTTACATAAAAAGAACCTTCATGTATATGGTTTGTTACCCTTTGTATAGCCCTCAGGGAATTTCCTTCGTGAGGGTCTTGATGACCTAATACCAAGGGGAGGGTGTTGAAGACCTGGTCACTGGGAGTGGGTATGACATGATCTTAAAACAATAGCTCCTTTAAGGGGTTGTAATTAACTATGACTGGGGGAGGTTTAGTTTTGATAATGTTCCCAGTTACTCCCAGTTTTGTGACCTATGTATGAACTCTTTGTCATGTCTGATGTTCTTACTGAAATTTGTAGCCTTTCACTCCCCTCCCCTCCCTTAATACAATGGATATATTTTTATGATAATCTCTTGAGAATTGAGGGGTGTGAATCCTAGGTGTTTAGTTCCAGTTAGGTACAGGCAAACTTATGTTCTGTAGGGGAGTGCTTTGTCACTCCAATTTTTTTTTGGCCAGGGATTGAACCTAGGGCTTTCTGCATGGTAAGCATGTGCTTTACCACAGAGCAACATCCCCAGACCCATTACACATATTAAAGGCAGCTTTTGAGATTAATTTTGTTTTATAGGCAGAAATAGAGGTATAAAATCGTATGATTGTTGTGTTGACAGAATTGTACATTTATGTTTGAAATTTATAACTAAATAGTTATAAACTAGTTATAACTAAAGTATAAATTAGTTATAACTAATAGTTATAATGTAGTTATAACTAAAGTATAAGTTCTAGCCTGGGTTTTTGTACACTCCTAAGCAAGAATGGTTGTTAAATTTATAAAACTGTTTTTAAACAACCAAACCAAAAGAAGCTGGGCTTGGGGGCTGGGGTTGTGGCTCAGTGGTAGAGCACTTGCCTAGCATGTGTGAGGCACTGCGTTCGATTCTCAGCACCATGTATAAATAAATAAAATAAAGGTCCATTGACAACTACAATAATAATAATAATAATAAACTGGGCTTGGTGGCACTCTCCTGTATTCCCAATTACTTGGAGCCTGAGGCAGGAGGATTGCAAGTTTGAGGTCAACCTGGGTAATTTAGTGAGAACCTGTCTCAAAAAAAAAAAAAAAAAAGCCTGGGGATTTAACTAAGTGGTAGGGCACCCCTGGGTTCAATCCCTAGTATCAAAACAAAAACACAAACAAAAAACTTATACCAGAGAAGAATTTGGAAGAATGCAACAGCGAACTTATGTTTCTTACAAAGTCAAAAATATTTACTGTTTGACCCTTTATGGAAATAATTTGATGATATAGATCGACATTTCATTTCTAATTCTTATTACCGAAATTAAGTTCTGGCTGCTTGACTCACAACCAGCCAGTTAAGTTGAGAGAGAAGGTATTGAGGCAAGGAAATAGATTTTTGGTAAAGCCAGCTTAAGGAGAAGAGGACTTCACTGTCACAAAGCCCTTCTGGTGGGGAGAGAGGTCAAGGGTACAAAGGACTTTTATGGGTGAGGGAAAGGAGTTACAGTGAGGCTACAGGCTGGTCGAAGGCTTTGTCAGGTAGGGCATGTGTCTACTCCAGAGCCTTGCAGTGAACAGCCACCCACTGGGGTCAGTTCCTGGATTTTCTTTTCAGATAGACTATTTTTCTCCCCCCATTTGATTTATATGCTTTGCGTTAGTTGATAAAAAATGTACCTTACCATAGAATTAAAGAAAGGAGAGGGTATTTCTGGGGTCACCAGATTTTCTGGGTTCTAAAGAAAGCTCATTTAGCAGTTAATGTCTGAACTATTTAGGTGAGGTCTCTCTTTAGAATTTAGAACACCAGGCAGAAGGAACTAGGGAGGGGCAGAAGGACAAAAAGTAAGGGAAATGGCGGACAAATCCTCTGTTACATTCTGATCATGATGTCAATGAATCTGTGTCACCTAATCAGAGCATTGTATACATCCAGAATTTTTCCAAATATTTGTCAGTGCTTTTCACATGCAAGTGGCCAGATTTGCAGGCTATAAACTGTCTGTCAGTTTACAATTTAAGTAAGACACTATGTTATTGAAAGCTTGGTCCTTGTCCTGGATGCCAATCCATTAAGGGGGACACGGTTTTGAGAAAAAAATGTTTTTTGCTTTGCTAGCAAAGGAGAAGCACATGTGACTCCTGTCCTGGAGGCTGTGATTCTGCCCATCAAGGGGATCTGGGGGCTTTTAAAGAGATGATTCAAAGGCTATATTCCATATGTTCTATCCATCCAGAGTTATAATTAGGGAGACAGTCATTTCTTTCTCTCTCTCTCTCTCTTTTTTTTTTGGTACTGGGAATTTAACCCAGGGGCACTTAACCACTGATTTTTTTTACATTTTAATTCAGAGACAGGGTCTCAATAAATTCCTTAGGGCCCGCTAAATTACTGAGGCTGGCTTTGAAATCGTCTTCCGAGTCACTGGTATTACAGGTGTGCACTGCTGGGCCTGGTCATAGTCATTTCTGCTATCTTCTAGTGCCATCCCCCAAATCTGAATTACTTCATTCCTATGGTGGGGGTATGCTCAAGGACAAAGAACTCTGGCTAGGATGGGGAGGAAGGGTAATCCCTTTCTGTTTGAGATTGGGGGTGGGGTGGGAGATTAGGGAGGAGCATGGAGAGAGGAAGAGAAAGAAATGTGTCCATTTTAAAAATAAGTCACAGTGGCAGAGCAGCAAGGGCTATATTCAAAGCGTGAAGTGGACCACCATTACAAGTAGACATTTTCAAAATACAAGGTTTCACAACCACTTTGTTAACTAAAATGGTTAATTACCTAAAGGAGCTTTTATTAAGGGTTACAAAAGGGCGTGGAACGAGGTCATTGGAGACTTTTCTGAATCAGTGATTTTTATCTAAAGTTGAAATATAATACACTAATTAGAGATGAGAGGGAGGGGCAGCAGTAGGGCAAGAACCGAGGAGCAGTTGTGACCCTGGAAGGGAGCCTGAGATGTTTTATTTCCTTTGCTATAGCTTATGAATACAGACACAAACTATATATATTTCTGAAGAATAGAGAGCTATTAATGTCAGAAATAGATTAGGAATCACATCCATGGTTCTCACATCTGGTTAACAAAATCAACTGGTGACCAGTAAAATACTGAAGCCCAGCCTTTCAAAAATTCTGTTCTCCCCAGGTGATCTAAGGCACAGCTGTAACAGTGGCCACCTCATACTTGGAATATAACCCTGGTCTGCCAGTGAGGCTGATTTTAAAATGGACATTTTTTTTTTTTTTTGCTTTCTACGAAACTATAGAGTTTTTTTTTTTTTTATTGTAAACAAATGGGATACATGTTGTTTCTCTGTTTGTACATGGCATAAAGGCATACCATTTGTGTAATCATAAATTTACATAGGGTAATGTTGTTTGATTCATTCTGTTATTTTTTCCCTTCCCCCCACCCCTCCCACCCCTCTTTTCCCTCTATACAATCCTTCCTTCCTCCATTCTTGCCCCCCTAACCTAACCCTAACACTAACCCCTCCCACCCCCCATTATGTGTCATCATCCACTTATCAGCGATATCATTCGTCCTTTGGTTTTTTGAGATTGGCTTATCTCACTTAGCATGATATTCTCCAATTTCATCCATTTGCCTGCAAATGCCTTAATTTTATCATTTTTTTATGGCTGAGTAATATTCCATTGTATATATATACCACAGTTTCTTTATCCATTCATCAATTGAAGGACATCTAGGTTGGTTCCACAATCTGGCTATTGTGAACTGAGCAGCTATGAACATTGATGTGGCTGTATCTCTGTAATATGCTGATTTTAAGTCCTTTGGGTATAGGCCAAGGAGTGGGATAGCTGGGTCAAATGGTGGTTCCATTCCAAGTTTTCTAAGGAGTCTCCACACTGCTTTCCAGAGTGGCTGCACTAATTTGCAGCCCCACCAGCAATGTATGAGTGTACCTTTCTCCCCACATCCTCGCCAACACCTGTTGTTGCTTGTATTCTTGATAATCGCCATTCTAATTGGGGTGAGATGGAATCTTAGGATGGTTTTGATTTGCATTTCTCTTATTACTAGAGATGTTGAACATTTTTCCATGTGTTTGTTGATTGCTTGTAGATCTTCTGTGAAGTGTTCATTTCCTTAGCCCATTTGTCGATTGGATTATTTGCATTTTTGGTGTAGAGTTTTTTGAGTTCTGGAGATTCTGGAGATTAGTGCTCTATCTGAAGTATGATTAGTAAAGATTTTCTCCCACTCTGTAGGCTCTTTCTTCGCATTGCTGATAGTTTCCTTTGCTGAGAGAAAGCTTTGTAGTTTGAATCTATCCCAGTTATTGGTTCTTGTGTTTATTTCTTGTGCTATGGGAGTCCTGTTGAGGAAGTCTGGTCCTAAGCCGACATGTTGAAGCTCTGGACCTACTTTTTCTTCTATAAGATGCAAGGTCTCTGGTCTGATTCCAAGGTCCTTAATCCATTTTGAGTTTAGTTTTGTGCATGGTGAGAGATATGGGTTTAGTTTCATTCTGTTGCATATGGATTTCCAATTCTCCCAGCACCATCTGTTGAAGAGGCTATCTTTTCTCCTAAAATGGACATGTTTCCTTTTCTCTCTCCTCCCTAACCTGGGGGTGGGGAAAAGGTTTTCCTTTTTTCCCATCCTAGCCAAATTGTCTGCCTATGGACACACACCCACCACAGGAACCAAGTAATTCAGACTTCTGGGATAGGGCCAGAAGATCTAAGAAATGGCTGTCTCCCAAATTAACAAGGGAATCAAAATTCCCCACAGGGAACACCTGGCGTGAATCTCTTCTTTAAAAACCCTGTGTTCTCCCTGATGAGCAGAATCACAGCATCTGGGACAGGGGTCTCCTTTGCTTCTCTTGCTAGCAAAGCAATAAAACTTCTCCTTTTTCTCAAAACTGTGTCCTGAATGCATTCAACTGTGTCTTGAATGCAAGATTGAGAACCTTGGACTGGGGGACCCATATTCTGTAGGATCCTCAGACAGTGGATCTCAGATTGCAGATTTCCTCTTTTTTGGGCACAATAATAAAAAAATCCCTTAAATCTAGACTCATTGTAGAATTATACATCTGAGGAGCACTCTAGAGCATTTTCCTTGGAAAACTCTTTCCTTTTCCATGAGTCTCTGCCTGTCTCCTTGTCTCCTCATTCTTCATCCTTCTCCATTCCCAGCTCTGAGACCATGAATGTCAGTCACCTGACATTTCTAGGTCCAAATGGTGGCTCCTTGATTACTAACTGCTTGCTTAGAGAAACATCTTCAGGGTAAACAAAAAAGAAAGGAGAATTGCTAATTAAATCTAAAAGAGGAAGGTGTTCATTTAGAGGGAGAATGTACAGCTGGTAACTTGGGCCATTCTCTTTTGAGGCAGGAATTATTCACTGGGGTGGGAGAGGAAAGACCTGCAACCCTTTTCTATGTGGTATCTCAGGCTTCATACTGCAGTTGTGCAGTGTTTGAGGGGTTCCTTTCTGCGCATGTCAGCAGTCTTGGAAACAGTGCTGCTCCCTGCCTGTGTTTACCTCCTCTCTTCACTGGAGAGCTTCTAGCCAGGTGATCTCCCAGTGTTCCTGCCTAATGCCTTTGTTTTATCCACAGGGCGAACTCTGTTGGAGAAGCTGTTCAGTCAGCAGGAGAATGGGCATCCAGAAAAAGCAGAGAAATTTTGCTCACGGATCATTGCCATGAGTCTTCTACTTCCTTTTAGTGACTGCTTCAGGGAATCATGTCATCAGAATGCCCAGTCAAGTTCTGCTCCATTTGATGTAAGTAGGAGAATTCATTCTGTTTGCGTGGTGGATTGCAATCGAAATAGCAACTGTGATGTGTGTCTGCCAGCTCACCTGATAATTCATAAAAACATGTGACACAAGCCTTCTTCCCCTGGGCCATTCAATAGTTCAGTTTGTCTGTTTCTATGCTTTTCTTTTTGACTAGAGCATTAAGTACATTTGCCAAACCTCTTTTTTTTTTTTGACAGACAGTTTTCTAGCCTGCTCTAATCAGCAGTGATTTTAAGATGACATTTAAAATTTTTTCGTGAGGCTGGGGATCAAATCCAGACACTAGGCAAGTGTTCTATCACTGAGCTGCACCCACAGCCCGTCAGGGAGATTTTAAAATGACTGTTAGTCAGTATTTCTGACTTTTCTGATTGTAGGCATTCCTTCAGAAGCAGCTCCATAGGACAAAGTATTTCCAGTGGGCCGCCTGTTTCCATGGGCCCTAGAATGCTGTTTCAAAGCATTCCCAACTCATTTATGTACTAAATATTATCATGAAGCAGCATTGTCTGCTTTCTCCCCCAGCTCCCATTCACTAAGAATTAATACTGCTAAACAGTAATTTGAAAGGTATATCCATAATTCATAACAAACATCAGCACAGCTGGATTATCATTGTCAAGTCAGAGTACTGCTGATCTTTCTCAGGTATCTGGAGCATGTGTGACATGGATTATGATACATAAGATACATGTGAATTTCTTATGAGAAAATGGAAAGTCTGGTTGGTTCACCTGTGTAGAGCCCAGGATTTGAGTATTTGAGAGCAAGGGTTCTCATCCACAAGGGTTAATATTATTTGTTCCATTGTTGCCAACTATCCCCTTTTATCAACCTTCTTCAACAAATATGCTGTGATTCAGGGAGTGAAGTAATGGGGACTTTTAAAGGAGAGTAAAAATAGGGCATTTTTTAATGCATTTAAATAGCAGTTTAGCAATAAAACCATACATTTATTATGGTTCTTCCTCTTCTTACCCACTACAACCTGCAATGTTCCTCTATCTCCCTTCAGTATTTGCCAAATAAATTGCATAAAATATTCTGAGGTCTTCTTGGTTCTTCCCATCTGAAAGAAAAATCTTCAGGTAATGCTACGACTTGTGGCTTCCTTCTTAAGATTAATTTAGGGCTTGGAATATAGCTCAGTTCTAGGGTGCTTGCCTTGCAAGCACAAGGCCCTGGTTTCAATCCCCAGCACTTCAAAAAAAATTAATTTAAATATTTCCTACTGCAGTTTGTTTGTTTTTAGTGACCTGGTAGCCAGTCATTGCTAGGTAGACGTTGTCTTCCTATTGGAAGAATTGGATAATTTTAATTTTTTCTTACCTTCTCTTCTCTGAGAGATCTGTATTATTGTAGAGACATAATGGGAGGACTATGGTGTCTTAAGTGTTGTAGGGCTGTGTTCTCTCTTCCCCCCACCAAATTGAACACACTTTATCAAGTTGGAATTATAATAAATATAGTACAGAGAAAGGCAAATGCTAGCTAGGTCTAGCACTTGCTTTTTGATTAAAACTATTCCCAAATTACATTTTCTTCTGTTAAAGCTCAGAAGTCTTGTCAAATGTGGGATTAGAGTAAATAGGATAACCCTATTTTTCTTTTTTTAAATTTTTCTTATTATGTTTTTGTTTTTGTGGTACTGGGGGTGAATCCAGGGCCTCCTGCATGCTAGGCAAGTGCTCTACCACTGTATTGTACCGCTGGGCTTTGTCTTTTTAAAAATCAACTATCCTATCCTGCTTACTTCTTTAAGTCTCACCCTATTCCATCCTTATCTTAGAGATTAATAATTTTTTTTTTTAAGCCATGTTATTCTTGGGGACAGTTGGGTGTGGCATAATGAGAGGAAAACACACAAATAACATCCTTTAATATCCTAGGCAGGAAACTCCTCAAAATGGAGTTTCTTTACCCCATTTTGATGTAATTTCATTTTCTCCTTACCATGTTTGTTCATTTTCTCCTCCCGCCACCAAACAGAACACAAACTAAGAAATTAAAGGCATTCTCAGAGTGTTTTTTAATGCATTTAAATAGCAGTTCAGCAACAGAACCATACATTTATTAAACACAAAGATTTTCTTTAAAACCTAGAGAAGTAATAATACAGGGGCCCATGAAGACAGAGGTTTCAATGGAGGATGGAAGGAAGGTACTTTTCTCTAGGGAGCGAAGTTTGAGATAATTAGTCTCTCTGTTGAAAGTAACTTTTGGGAGCATTTCTAACCAGTAATTCTCTTGTAGTTAATTGCCCTTCAAGAAGGAGTGCCCCATAGGAATAAGCTCACAATTGGCACCTTTCCCACCCCTAGCTTTGTAAACTTGATTTCCTTTCCTAACAGTAACCTGCCCCTCTCCCTTCTATAATTAAAGTAAAAAAGTGTTTTTTTGTTTGTTTGTTTGTTTGATACTGGGGATTGATCTCAGGAACACTTCGTTACTGAGCCAAGTCCCTAGCCCTTTTTATTTTTTATTTTGAGACAGGCGCTTCTTAAATTGCCTAGGTTGGCCTCAAACTTGCCATGCTCTTGTCTCAACCTCCCAAATTGCTGGGATTGCAAGTGTGCTGCACCACACATGGCTAATAAAAAAGAATTTTGATGTGGGGATATTACAGGTGCAGTTTGTGGACTGG
Organism: Sciurus niger; assembly: GCA_020740815.1. NCBI lineage: Eukaryota > Metazoa > Chordata > Mammalia > Rodentia > Sciuridae > Sciurus > Sciurus niger. The sequence goes on along the minus strand of JAHUXG010029650.1, from coordinate 30,786 downwards.
CCTACTTCAATTAAGCCTTTTGATTTTTAGTCCCATGTTATCATTATACACTTTGGATTATTGAGCACTATAGAAAATATGATTGGAATTCCCATTGTTGCTGACATTTTAACTTCAGTTTTTAAGAACTTTAAAAGACAAAAATAGGTTTCAGTAATCATATTAATTTATTTGCAGATGTTTATTAAATATATTCTATGTGACAGGTGTAAAAAAAACATTATAAAATAATACAATAAACATGGGAGACCTAAAAAAACAAAACAAAACAAAACAACAAGAATGAAAAGAAGCAACAAAAGAAAAGAGCCCAGTGTGGTAAACAACCCCTGACCCTCCCAGATACTGAGAAAACTGAGGCAGCAGGATCATAAATTTGGGGTCAGCCTGGTCAATTTAGCAAGACTGTATTTAAAAAAAAAAAAAAAAAAAAAAAGACCAGGGGTGGGGGTGGTTGGTGGTAGATGCAGCTCAGCTGTAAGTCCCTTGCTAACCTTGTGTGAGTCCCTGGGTTCAGTCCCCAGCAGCAACTGTCCCCCACCCTCACGCTGCCCCCCAAAGTTTGAAAACTAGGAAGAAGCAGCCATTGGTATAAAAAAAAAATAAGTAAAGTAAATCTAGAAGGAACAAGGTTGGGTGAGGGAGCATATTAGTGAAAGTTCCTGCCCAGGCTCCTATTCCTCTGCCTATGCAAATGAGGGATGTTTGAAGTTCAATCCTGATTGATTGGTTTTATGTAAATGAAGGGTTGCAATCATGACCATTCCTGTTTGGTCGATATTTGCATATGACTCTGTGTAGGTCTTAGTCTGTGAGACTTTCCAGAGGATAGGAGCCTATTTATCCAACCAGTAAAATGCCTCAGGTAAGGGCCACAAAGATCAGTGAATGGTTCCTCCAGGAACACAGAGTACATGTATGACCCCACAGTCAGCAAATGGCTGTCAGGTGCCATTTTTAATTTTAGGCACAGTTTACCACTTGGGATCCTTGTTGGAGATTCAACTTTTCTTTGGTGGGCTGGGGGTGGGGCACTGAGGGTTGAACACAGGAATACTTTGCTGAGCTATATCTCTCAACCCTTTTCATTTTTTATTTTGAGGCAAGGTCTTGCAAAACCTTGGTTACAAGGCTTTTCTTGAACTTGCCAAGGCTGGCCTGCAACTTGAAATCCTTCTGCTCCAACTTCCCAAGTAGCTAGGATTACAGGTGTACACCCATGCACCCAAGTAAGATTCAGTTTTTCTTGAAGTTCACATGGGCAATGTTTTAGGCTTCTGAGATATGTTAGCAAGCAAGAGAAATGATATTCCTATTTTCTTGAAATGTACATCCTATTCAGTGGGGGAATGAAACAACAGATGAAAGCATAGGTTAATTTTTTTTTTGTTTTCAGATTACAACAAGTGCTATGAAGGAAATAAACCTGAATAACTTACTAGCACTAACAGGGTGGGGTAGGATGAATGCAGAGTAAAGTCTCTCTGGGGACCTATGAGACCCGATGTGAGGAAAAGTGGGACCTATGAGGCCCAATGTGGGGAAGGGTCATTCAAGGCAGCTCCAGATAAATCCATAGTGCCATGAAGGAGCACAAGCATGACCTGCTCAAGCACAGCATGAGAGGGTCTGTGTAGCTGAAGCTTAGTGAGATAGGGACAGAAAGGTCTCCAGGAGCCAGAAAAGCACTGTCTTGAAATCCATGGAAAAGCCGCCCTGGTGGCACACACCTGTAATCCCAGGGATTCAGGATGCTGAGTCAGGAGGACTGCAAATTCTAGGCCAGCCTGAGCAATTTAGCAAGGCCCTAAGCAATTTAACTAGGCCCTTCTGAAAATGAAAAATAAAAAGGGATGGGGATGTGACTCAGTGGTTAAGTGCCCCTGGGTTAAATCCCCAGTACCAAAAAACATCAGTCAGTCCACATGGAAGAAATATTTTTTGTTTTGTTTTGTTTTTATTTTTTTTTTAAATTAATTTATTATTTTATTTTGCGGTGCTGGGGATCGAACCCAGGACCTTGTGCTTGCAAGGTGAGCACTCTACCAACTTAGCTATCTCCCCACCCCTTGTTTTGTTTTTAAATCTGAAAGCTTCTGGGAGGCTTTGTACAGGGAAGAAATTAAAATATTTGCTTTATATTTCATGTAGATCACTCTGCCTAGTCTTTCGATACTAGGGTGTAGGGATTGCAGTAGAAGCAGGAATACTAGGTGGACTGTTGCAGTACTTGAGTGGGAGGTGGTGACAGCAGCTTGGGGTAGAATGGTGGCCAGAGAGAGAGTTATATTTCAGGATGGATTCTGGAGGTGAATCTGATGGGATTTCTGGTGTTAAGACTTCTGGTGGGTCAGATGTGAGGATGAAGGAAAAAGAAGAAATCAAGGATGACTTCATGGTTTGGGTTTGAAATAGCTGGGCAAATGGATGGTTGTAACATTTGCTGAGGATGGAGAAGACATGTCAATTTTAGGAGGAAAAATATAAGAACAGAACTTGTATTTGTTATATACCTTCTTTGAATTAAATTATTTTATTTTCCACTTTCCAAAAAAATTTAACTAGACACACAAAGCAACAGGAAAAGAGAATCTGTTTACCAGAAAAGAAGGTAGGCAACAGAAACTGTGAGAGCAACTAGATGGTGACTTAACAGAAGAATATTTCAAACTAGCCACATAATTAGAGAACCAGGTGGATTGACACATGTCTGTAATTCCAGCAGCTCAGGAAACTGAGGCAAGTTGATCACAAGTTCAAAGCCAGCCTTAGCATTTTATTTTATTATTATTTTAATTAAAATCTCTTTTATTTATACAGACACATTTTGATTCATTGTACACAAAAGGGGTACAACTTTTCATTTCTATGGTTGCACACAATGTAGATCCACACAATTTATGTAATCATACCTACACATAGGGTAATACTGTCTGTTTCATTCTACTGTCTTTCCATCTCCCACCCCCACCCACCCCATTTTCCTCTCCACCATCCAAATTTCTTCATTCTTCACTTGACCCCCCATCATCACCCCTCGTTTTCTGTTGTCATGGACTTATCAGAGAAAACATTCGACCTTTGGTTATTTGGGCTTGGCCTATTTCACTAGCATGATATTTTCCAACTTCATCCATTTACCAGCAAATGCCATGATTTTATTCTTTATGGCTGAGTAATATTCCATTGTGTATATATACCAAAGTTTCTTTATCCATTCTTCAGTTGAAGGGCATCTAGGTTGGTTCCACAATCTAGCTATTGTGAATTGAGCTGTTATGAACATGATGTGGCTGTACACTGTAATATGCTGATTTTAAGTCGTTGGGGTATAAACTGAGGAGTGGGATTGCTGGGTCAAATGGTGGGTCCATTCCAAGTTTTCTGAGGAATCTCCATGCTGCTTTTTCCAGAGTGGCTGTACCAATTTGCAGTCCCACCAGCAATGTATGAGTGTGCCTTTTTCCTCACATCCATGCCAACACTTATTATTGCTTATGTTCTTGATAATAGCCATTCTAATTGGAGTTACATGAACTTAGGGTGGTTTTAATTTGCATTTCTGTAATTACTAGGGATGATGAGCATTTTTTTCATATATTTGTTGATCACCTGTATATCTTCTTCTGTGAAGTGTCTGCTCAGATCCTTAGCCCATTTATTGATTGGGTTCTTTGTATTTTGGGTGTAAAGTTTTTAAAGTTCTTCATAAACTTTGGAGATGAGTGCTCTGTCTGAAGTATGTGTGGAAAATATTTCTCCCACTCTGTAGGCTCTCTTTTCACATTGTTGATTGTTTCTTGTGCTGAGATAAAACTTTTTAGTTTGAATCTATCCTATTTATTGATTCTTGCTTTTATTTCTTGCTCTATGGGGGTCTTGTTAAGTAAGTCTTTTGTAAACCAATGTGATGGAGATTTGGGCCTAATTTTTCTTCTATTTGGTGAAGGGTCTCAGGTCTAATTCCTAGATCTTTGATCCATTTTGAGTTGAATTTTGTACAGGGTGAGAGACAGGAGTTTAATTTCATTTTACTGCATATGGATTTCCTGTTTTGCCAGCACCATTTCTTGAACAGGCTATCTTTTCTCCATTGTAAGTTTTTGGCACCTTTGTCTAGTTTGAGGTTACTGTACTTATGTGGGTATGTCTCTGTGTCTTCTATCCTGTACCATTGATGTACCTGTCTAGTTCAGTGCCAATACCATGCTGTTTTTGTTACTATTGCTCTACAGTAGAGTTTAAGGTATGATATAGTGATTTCTCCTACATCACTCTTCCTGCCCAGTATTGCTTTGGCTACTCTGGGTCTTTTGTTCTTCTAGATGAATTTCATGTTTACTTTTTCTGTTTCTCTGAGAAATGTCATAGGGATTTTAATTGAATTGCATTAAATCTGTATAGTGCCTTTGGAAATATGGCCATTTTGATCATATTAATTCTGCCTATCCAAGAACATGGGCGATCTTTCCATCTTCTAAGGTTTTCCTCAATTTCTTTCTTCAGTGTTTTGTAGTTTTCATTGTAGAGATCTTTCACCTTTTTGGTTAGATTGATTCCCAACAAATTCTTTTTATTTTTTTCTAATACCTAGTTTATTCTGTGATAAACATGAGCTTTTTTTTTTTTTTTTTTTAATTTGCTGAGTAGAATGATGTTGGTTTTCTGAGCTGGTCAAAATTAGCGCCAGGATACTTAAAATGGTTTCATCCATCAAAAGGACTGGTAGAAATAAACATTGTCATCCTTTAAGAGCCTAATAAATGTTCTGATACTTCATTCTATTTCCGAGTGGTCTGATACTTCATTCTATTTCCAGAAACTATCACTTCCCTTTTTTTTGCTAGTGTACTCACATTTGCCTTTTGTTTTTGTGGTCCCCTGCCCCCCAGCTTTGTATTTTGAATAGAATTCTAAGCTAGAGCTATTCCAAGGTTATCGGGAGAAAACAAATTCCTTATCATTTACAGTTTCAGGCCATTGCCATGTCACTGTAGAGAAGCATACCTGTCTTCAACCTATTGCTGAGCAAGGGTCCAGGGTTTTTACCTCTTACGTGTGAGTGGAAGTCATATTGCAAGAACAAGTCCAGTATATGGTCCCCTTAATATTCCTTTACTTCTGAATGTATTTATAGTGAGATCCCTTTTTCTTTTTTTGTTTTTATTGTAAACAAATGGGATACATGTTGTTTCTCTGTTTGTAAATGGCATAAAGGCATACCATTTGTGTAATCATAAATTTACATAGGGTAATGTTCTTTGATTCATTCTGTCATTTTTTCCCTTCCCCCCACCCCTCCCACCCCTCTTTTCCCTCTATACAATCCTTCCTTCCTCCATTCTTGCCCCCTTCCCTAACCCTAACTCTAACCCTAACACTAACCCCTCCCACCCCCGGTTATGTGTCATCATCCACTTATGAGCGATATCATTCTTCCTTTCGTTTTTTGAGATTGGCTTATCTCGCTTAGCATGATATTCTCCAATTTCATCCATTTGCCTGTAAATGCCATAATTTTATCATTCTTTATGGCTGAGTAATATTCCATTGTATATATATACCACAGTTTCTTTATCCATTCATCAATTGAAGGACATCTAGGTTGGTTCCACAATCTGGCTATTGTGAACTGAGCAGCTATGAACATTGATGTGGCTGTATCTCTGTAATATGCTGATTTTAAGTCCTTTGGGTATAGGCCAAGGAGTGGGATAGCTGGGTCAAATGGTGGTTCCATTCCAAGTTTTCTAAGGAATCTCCATACTGCTTTCCAGAGTGGCTGCACTAATTTGCAGCCCCACCAGCAATGTATGAGTGTACCTTTCTCCCCACATCCTCGCCAACACCTGTTGTTGCTTGTATTCTTGATAATCGCCATTCTAATTGGGGTGAGATGGAATCTTAGGGTGGTTTTGATTGGCATTTCTCTTATTACTAGAGATGTTGAACATTTTTCCATATGTTTGTTGATTGTTTGTAGGTCTTCTTCTGTGAAGTGTCGGTTCATTTCCTTAGACCATTTGTCAATTGGGTTAATTTGTAGTCTTGTTGAGTTTTTTGAGTTCTTTATAGATTCTGGAGATTAGTGCTCTATCTGAAGTATGATTGGCAAAGATTTTCTCCCACTCTGTAGGCTCTTTCTTCGCATTGCTGATAGTTTCCTTTGCTGAGAGAAAGCGTTTTCGTTTGAATCTATCCCAGTTATTGGTTCTTGTGTTTATTTCTTGTGCTATGGGAGTCCTGTTGAGGAAGTCTGGTCCTAAGCCGACATGTTGAAGCTCTGGACCTACTTTTTCTTCTATAAGATGCAAGGTCTCTGGTCTGATTCCGAGATCCTTAATCCATTTTGAGTTTAGTTTCGTGCATGGTGAGAGATATGGGTTTAGTTTCATTCTGTTGCATATGGATTTCCAATTCTCCCAGCACCATTTGTTGAAGAGGCTATCTTTTCTCCATTGCATGTTTTTGGCCCCTTTGTCTAGTATGAGAAAATTGTATTTATTTGGGTTTGTGTCCCTGTCCTCTATTCTGTACCATTGATCTACCTTTCTATTTTGGTGCCAATACTATAAAATTTTTGTTACTATTGCTTTGTAGTAGAGTTGAAGATCTGGTATTGCGATACCCCCTGCTTCACTCTTTCTGCCAAGGATTGCTTTAGCTATTCTGGGTTTTTTATTCTTCCAGATGAATTTCATAATTGCTTGCTCTATTTCTGTAAGGTACATCATTGGGATTTTAATTGGAATTGCATTGAATCTGTATAGCACTTTTGGTAGTATGGCCATTTTGACAATATTAATTCTTCCTATCCAAGAACATGGGAGATCTTTCCATCTTCTAAGGTTTTCTTTAATTTCTTTCTTTAGTGTTCTGTAGTTCTCATTGTAGAGGTCTTTCACCTCTTTTGTGAGATTGATTCCCAAGTATTTTATTTTTTTCGAAGCTATTGTGAATGGGGTAGTTTTCCTAATTTCTCTTTCTGAAGATTCATCACTTACGTATAAAAATGCCTTAGATTTATGTGCATTGATCTTATATCCCACTACTTTACTGAATTCACTTATGAGTTCTAACAGTTTTCTGGTGGAATTTCCAGGTTCCTCTAAGTATGTAATCATGTCATCAGCAAATAGGGATAGATTGAGTTCTTCTTTACCTATTCTTATCCCTTTAATTTCTTTGGTCTGTCTAATTGCTCTGGCTAGAGTTTCAAGGATGATATTGAAAAGAAGTGGTGAAAGAGGGCATCCCTGCCTTGTTCCAGTTTTTAGGGGGAACGCTTTCAGTTTTTCATCATTTAGAATGATATTAGCCATGGGCTTAGCATAGATGGCCTTTACAATGTTAAGGAATGTTCCCACTATCCCTATTTTTTCTAGTGTTTTGAGCATGAAGGGGTGCTGTATTTTATCAAATGCTTTTTCTGCATCTATTGAAGTAATCATGTGATTCTTGATTTTAAGTCTATTGATATGGTGAATGACATTTATTGATTTCCTAATGTTGAACCAACCTTGCATCCCTGGGATGAAACCCACTTGATCATGGTGCACTATCTTTTTAATATGTTTTTGTATGCGATTTGCTAAAATTTTATTTAGAATTTTTGCGTTGATGTTCATTAAGGATATTGGTCTGAAATTTTCTTTCCTCGATGTGTCTCTGTCTGGTTTAGGTATCAGGGTAATATTGGCTTCATAGAATGAGTTTGGGAGGGTTCCCTCCTCTTCTATTTTATGGAATACTTTGAGAAGTATTGGAATGAGCTTTTCTTTAAAGGTTTTGTAGAACTCGGCTGAGAACCCATCTGGTCCTGGACTTTTCTTTGTTGGTAGGCTTTTGATGACTTCTTTTATTTCATTACTTGAAATTGGTTTATTTAAATTGTATATGTCCTCCTCGTTCAGTTTAGGCAATTCGTGTCTCTAGAAACCTGTTGATGTCTTTGAAATTTTCTATTTTGTTGGAGTATTGATTTTCAAAATAGCTTCTAATTATGTTTTGTATTTCAATCATGTCTGTTGTGATATTTCCTTGTTCATTCCGAATTTTAGTGATTTGGGTTTTCTCTCGTCTTCTCTTTGTTAGTGGCTTAAGGTTTATCAATTTTGTTTATTTTTTCGAAGAACCAACTATTTATTTTGTCAATTTTTTGTATTGTTTCTTTTGTTTCAATTTCATTGATTTCAGCTCTGAGTTTAACTATTTCCCGTCTTCTACTACTTTTGGTGTTGGTCTGTTCTTTTTCTAGGGCTTTGAGGTGTAGTGTTAGGTCGTTTATTTGTTGAGTTTTACTTCTTTTATTAAATGCGCTCCATAAAATAAATTTTCCTCTAAGTACTGCTTTCATAGAATCCCAGAGATTTTGATATGATGTTTCTTTGTTCTCATTTACCTCTAAGAATTTTTTAATTTCCTTCCTAATATGTTCTGTTATCCATTCATCCTATAATAGCATATTGTTTAATCTCCAGGTGTTGGAGTAGTTTCTGTTTTTTACTCTTTGATTTATTTCTAACTTCAATCCATTATGATCTGATAGAATACAAAGTAGTGTCTCTATCTTCTTGTATTTTCTAACATTAGCTTTGTGGCATAATGTATGGTCTATTTTAGAGAAGGATCCATGTGCTGCTGAGAAGAAAGTGTATTCGCTCTTGGTTGGATGGCATATTCTATAAATGTCTGTTAAGTCTACATTATTGATTGTGTTATTGAGATCTATGTTTCTTTGTTCAATTTTTCTTTGGAAGATCTGTCCAGTGGTGAGAGAGGCATGTTAAAATCACCTAGTATTATTGTGTTATGGTCTATTTGGTTTCTAAAAATGAGAAGGATTTGTTTGAAATACATGGATGAACCAGTGTTTGGGGCATAGATGTTTATGATTGTTATATCTTGCTGATTTATGCTTCCTGTAAGCAGTATGAAATGTCCTTCTTTATCCCTTCTGACTGACTTTGGCTTGAAGTCCACATTTTTGGAAATGAGGATGGATACTCCAGCTTTTTTGCTGAGTCCATGTGCATGGTATATTTTTCCCCATCCTTTCACCTTTAGTCTATGGGTATCTCTTTCTATGAGGTGAGTCTCTTGCAGGCAACATATTGTTGGATCTTTCTTTTCAATCCAGTCTGCCAGTCTATGTCTTTTGATTGATGAATTCAGGCCATTAGCATTCAGGGTTATTATTGAGATATGATTTGTATTCCGGTCATTTGGTTCATGTTTTAAATTTTTATTTATTTATTTATGTTTTTTGACACAACTTGGTTCCTCCTTTATTTGACAGTTCCTTTAGGATAATTCCTCTCTTTGCTGATTTGCTTCTTTGTTTTTTATCTCTTCCTCATGAAATATTTTGCTGAGAATGTTCTGTAATGCTGGCTTTCTTTTTGTAAATTCTTTTAGCTTTTGTTTATCATGGAATGATTTTATTTCATCGTCAAATTTGAAGGTAAGTTTTGCTGGGTATAAGATTCTTGGTTGGCATCCATTTTCTTTCAGAGCTTGAAAAATGTTGTTCCAGGCCCTTCTAGCTTTTAGGGTCTGGATTGAAAAATCTGCTGATATCCGTATTGGTTTCCCCCTGAATGTAATTTGGTTCTTTTCTCTCACAGCCTTTAAAATTCTGTCTTTATTTTGTATGTTTGGTATTTTCATTATAATGTGCCTTGGTGTGGGTCTGTTGTAATTTTGTGTATTTGGAGTCCTATGAGCCTCTTGAACTTGATTTTGCATTTCATTCTTCAAATGTGGGAAATTTTCTGATATTATTTCATTGAATAGATTGTTCATTCCTTTGGTTCGTTTCTCTAAGCCTTCCTCAATCCCAATAATTCTTAAATTTGGCCTTTTCATGATATCCCATAGTTCTTGGAGATTCTGTTCATGATTTCTTACCATCTTCTCTGTTTGTTCAACTTTGTTTTCAAGATTAAATATTTTTTTCTTCAATATCTGAGGTTCTGTGTTCCAGGTGTTGTATCCTATTTGTTATGCTTTCTATGGAGTTCTTAATTTGGTTTATTGTTTCCTTCATTTCAAGGATTTCTGTTTGGTTTTTTTTCAATATTTCTAACTCTTCATTGAAATGATCTTTTGCTTCCTGTATTTGCTCTTTTAACTGTCGATTGGTGCGATCATTCAATGCCTGCATTTGCTCTTTCATCTCATCATTCAATGCCTGCATTTGCTCTTTCATCTCATCGTTTGCTTCCCTGATCATTTTAGTTATGTACATCATTTTAATTATGTACATTCTGAACTCCCTTTCTCTCATTTCTTCTGCCATGCTGTCATTGGATTTTATTGATGTAACATCTAGATTTGTTTGGGGCATTTTCTTCCCTTTTTTTCTCATATTGTTCAGGAATCAGTGGATCATTAAGATATTGCAGATTTCCTCTATTGACTTATAATGTCCCTGAAGATTGCTAGTATATCCTCTCTTATTCTTCAGTAGCCTGAAGTCTTGGAGGAAGTTGATAATGCCGTGCTCCACAAGGAAACTGCCTCTCTAGGGGTGGTGACGTTCAGGTGGGGTATATTCCCTGCTAGTGGGCAGAGGTGCCTCCACTTGTTGACCAATGGTCATCCAAAGGGGAACTAGGCTGCAGGCTGAGGTAAGGCCTGTTTGTGCCTGTGTCTCTGGTTTTACCGTCCTTGTGGGAAAACCTCACCTGGCAGGGAAGACTCACCCGGTAGGGATGTCTCGCTGTTCAGTTCCCCTCCTAGAGGTTCCCCTCAATCTACAACTACCACTTGGACTGGGCTGCCTTCCTCTGCAACGTTCCCAGGGGCCCAGACCTACTTCCTGGGTCTGGGATCCTCACCCTTCGCAGACGAGTCTCCTTAGGCTGCCTCTCCTCAGAGAATCTGCCCGCAGTCCTGGAAACTTCGCTCTGCCCTAAGTGTGTGTCTCTGTGCGGTTCTTCCACCAAGAAGCCGCCTAGGTCCTGGGACCCTGCTCTGCACCTAATCACCTGGCTATGTGGCCCCTTCTCTGAGCAGCCACCTGGAGCCCCGTACAGTCGCTCCGAGTCCCAGTGACCCGCCACATGCCTCTTCCTCCGGACAGCCGCCCGGTGTTCCAACGTGGTCACTAGGAGTCCAATCAACTCACTTCGCGTCTCTTCCTCCCACCAACCACCCGTAGCCCTAGGCAGTCACTCCGAGTCCAAGTGACCTGTCCCGTTCCTCCTCGGGGTAGCCCCCCGGGTGTTCAGGAGCGGGAGACCAAGTGACCCACTGCGCTCCTCCTCCGGGTAGGCCCCGGTGTTCAGGAGCAGTGGGTTTGAGTCCAAACAACTCACCACTCACCTCCTCCTCTGATCAGCCACCCGGTGCTCTGATGCAGTCCTAGACCAAGTGACCTGCCACCTGCAGCCCCCCGGTGTTCAGAAGTGGTTCCTCTGAGTCCAAATAGCTCACTGCGAAGTTCCTCCTCTGGTAACCGCCTGTAGCTCTGGTTTAGTCCCTCCGAGTCCAAGCAACCCACCGCGCTCCTCCTCCTCCTCTTCCTCCGGGCAGCCCCCCGGTGTTCAGAAGTGATCGCTCTGAGTCCAAACAGCTCGCCACACAGCTCCTCCTCTAGGCAGCTGCCTGGAGCCCCAGTGGTTGCTCCGCGTCTAAGCGCTGTGCTGAGCAGCCACCTCTACGATGATCCCAGTTGTCTGAGTTCACCACTTCAGCAGGGGGAGGGGCGTCTCGCCGGGCGACTCTACTTCACAAAGTTCCCTGCGTTCCGGGACTACCGCCCCATCTGGGACACCTCCCCAACAGGAGAGACTCACCTGGCGGCTTTGAGTTGGTCCCAAGTCTCTCACTATCTCCTCTTTTGAATCCTGAGTCCTGGAGCAACATGAAATGCAGCCACCCTGTAGTCCGCCATCTTGAAACCCCCGACAATTTCAAGATAATTATTATTTTGTTACTTCAGCTAAGCAAAATATATCATTACCATATGAGTCAGCAATTCCTCTTCTGGGTATATATCCAAAAGAATTCCCTTTTTCTATCTTATATTCACTGTCAGCTGTTTTCAAACCAGCCACACTTATCTTGCATAATTGTTAATTATCTATTGATAAGGCTTTCTAGGATTTCTTTATTCATAACTGTTAAATACCAGAAAAATTAGGCAAGTTTATTTGGCCTGAGCCATTCTTGCAGGAGTATGTGTTCATAGCTGCTCAATCATTCATGAACTGATCCTGAACTCAAATGCCTGTTTAGTGGAATCTATTTGGATTTAAGTTTTGGATGCTGCACTTGATTTTGACAGATTTGTTGATGTGGTATTTTTTGCTTTTTGTTTTGCAGTTCTGGTGATTAGACCCAGTGGTGCTCCATCCTTAGCACCCCATATCCTCTCCTCTCTTTTTTTTTTTTGAGACAAGTGCTAAGTTGCCAAGCCTGGTCTTTAGTTTGTGTGGGGGATAGGGATAGTACCCTGGGGTACTCCACCACTTAGCTATATCCCTAACCCTTCTTTTTTTTTTTTTTCTTTTTCTTTTTTGTGGTGCTGGGGATTGAACCCAGGGCCTTATGCTTGCAAGGCAATCAGTCTACCGACTGAGCTATCTCCCCAGTCCCCCTAACCCTTCTTATAGTTTGAAACAGGGCTTTCCTAAATTGCCAATATTGGCCTCAAATTTGTAATCCTTTTGTCCCAGCTTCCCAAATTGCTGCAATTACAGTTGTGTACCACTGTACCCAGCCAGATCTGCTGATTTTGGTAAATATGAGGTGATTCCCATGTTTACCAAATGGGCAAGTGCTCCTTGGTGTATATGTAAAAGCATAGGTTTGAATGAGTGTGTGAGTAAAGAAGACATGAAAATTCAAGCCATAAAAGACTAAAACAAGATCTTAAACTTGCTGAAAGATGTCATTAATCAAAACCAAGAGCGCAATTATAAGTAAACTAATGAAATGTAATCTACTTATTGTCACCAATAGCCAGGACAAAAGTGAATAAATAGAAGTGATTATTTTTGTTTGAATTCATTTTTTTTCAGGGCAGGAAGAATATACTTTTTTTTTTTTTTTTTGGTGGTGCTGGGGATTGAACCCACTGCCTTGTGCTTGCACGGCAAGCACTCTACCAACTGATATATCTCCCCAGCCCTAGGAAGAATATTTAGAAGCTGTTTATTCATTCTGAAAAATAGATTCATTTTCATTTGTCTTTATAGGTTAAATACAAACTTGCTTGAATTCTGATGATTACAAGATACCCCAGTAATGATTCTATAGATGAAAACGATCTTATAGATTACTATATCCATGGTCTTTGTATTCAGCTGTCAAACAAAGTAAGATACTAGTGGTTCAACTAAAAAAAATAAAAAAGAAACTATTTATTCAAGCCCTGCCCAACACAGTTTTTTTCTTGAGAAACAGTAAAAGCTATGACACATCTTTCAGCTCTGAGGGAATATACACATATTTATACATACAATTGTTCCTCAGTATCTGCTGGGAATTTGTTCCAGGACCTTTCATGATACCAAATTCTGCAGATGCTCACGTCTTATATAAAGTATTTTCATCTAACCTATGCACATCCTCCTGTATACTTAAAATCATCTTTGGATTACTTATAATACCAAATAGAATGTAAATGCTATGTAAATAGTTATTATACTGAATTATTTGGGGAAGAACGATAAAAATGTTTGTACATGTTCAGCACAGATGCAGTTTTTTTTTGTTTTGTTTTGAATATTTTTAATTCAAGGTTTGTTGAATTTACAGATGCAGAACCCAGGCTGAAATCACATATTTTACTATATATTTTACTATATATTTTACACATATTTTACTATATATTTTTGAAACGTTTTTGTGTATAGTAATGACTCTCAGCAAGTTTTATTTTAAATGTGGAATTAAATGATACTTTTTAGACCAACTTTAAATTTAAAAAAAAATTTTTGTTTTAGTTGTAGGTGGACACAGTACCATTATTTTATTTTTATGCAGTGCTGAGGATGGAACCCAGGGCCTCATGCATGCTGAGCGACTGCTCTAACACTGAACCACAAGCCCAGCCCTAAATTTTTTTAGCTGACATTTTCCTTACAGATATTTCTAATCTCAGCATAGAAGTCACTGGTAAAATTTAAGATTTTATTTATTGGAATTCATTTTATAAACATGTATTAAATCTATTCCATTAGGCAGGTTTCCAGGATCTATGTTAATGAGGTAACAAAAATAGATTTAAACTGAAATCCCTTCCTTCAGTTTGACTCATTTTATTTTAGGTTTTAATTTTAAGAACTTAGAAAAATTCCTGATTTCTGTATCCACATGGTTAAAGAGCAAGTGAGCTGCATGACAAGCAGCAGGCCCTGCTCCTTGCCCTAGCCCTGCTCCATTTAGTGTGACTCCCTGTGCCCCCTGCTCTTGTGTAACCCTGTGGACCTGGGGTATTTACATTCGCTGATGCCATTCTTTGCATTGCCATTGCCTTCTGGCTGTCACAGGTGAGGATTTAGCTCATTTATACCCATGTTCTTTATAATCCCTTTATTACCCCTCCCTGTTCTTTATGTTATAGTTAATATTACTTCTTTAGTTTCTCTTTAGCAATCTTTCTTTGAATTTTAAATATATGCCTATAGTTTTTTACTATTGTCCATCAACTTTGGATAATATCTCTTGCTGTCCCACTTACCTTATGAAATTATACCTCATCTTTTGCTCTCCTGAATCTGAGCCACATCTGCCTTCCAGTTTCTACCAGATGCTCTTTTTTATCTGGCAGGGGTTGGGGGGGATTGGGTGGAGGCAGTGCTAGGGATGGATCCGAGAACTTTATATCATAAACATGAGCTTTACCAGCAAGCTACATTCCCAACCCTAGGGCATACTTTTAAGGTTAATGTTTTATCAGTACATTTATTCTAAAAATTGGGAAACATGACTGCTTTTAATTGCTTTGCAGAGGCAGTTAATGTATTCTGATTCTGTTTCCTTCTCACTATCCCAATATTATAGATTACACTCAAGAGTTGTTTTTCAGGTCAACTTCAAATGAATTTTATATTTTTAACATTAACTTGCTTGGAGCTGAAGAAATAGCTCCTTCTGGAGAGCGCTCACCTAGCATGCGCAAGGACCGCGGTTCAAATCCCCGGCCCCTCAAGTGGGGGGGGAGGGACTACAAAACAATCACTTGCTCAGAAGTGTTCCAGGTATTCTGTGTTTAGTTTAGTTTAGTTTACATTTAGTTTGTCCCTTTCTTCTGCAGGCATTACGCACCTGTCACAAGAATTTGTTGTTGCTTTTCTTCTCTTCTTTGTTTGTTATTTATTTATTTATTTTTGCTGTATTGGGAATTGAATTGAACCCAGGATGCTCTACCTCTGAGCTACAGCAGCAATCCTTTTCTATTTTATTTATGAGATAGGGTCTTGCTAAATTACCTTCCTAGCAGCTAGGATCACAGGCATGGATCACTGCACTTGGCAGAACAGGGTTTTTGATTGCCTCTTATTTTCTTTTTGGGGAGAAGAAACATGACTCCCCTCCTTCCATCTGCTTAATGTCTTTGAGTTTCCATTTAATGAAATTCCTTACCATCCCCCCCCACCCCAACCAACCCAGGTTCTCTAGCATGCAAGGTGAGTTCTGGGAGGCACTCTTTCACTAAGTTATTTATATGTTTCCTTTCCTATGTTCTCTTCCTGCCCTCTCCGTCCTCACCATTCCAGTTACTAGGGACACAGATGAATACAAAGGCTCAGTTCTTTACTGGCTTTTAGTATACTATATAGAATAAGACATGCAAAATAATTCTTGTAGCAAAGTTGTTGAAGTGGGTTTCATAGACTATCCTGGATATCCCACTTCCTGTGTGAACTTAGTGGCTTAGTTTCTCAAAGTTATTTCTTCTCTGTAAAGGGAGGAATAATATAGTAGTTTCTGAGTAAGGAGGAAGCATGCTATAAGTAAAGCATTTTGCATACTATAGAGCATATAGAAGGTGTTCGATGTGTTTGCCATCACCAGAGGTCCTACTCATATTTAGGGCCCCACTGGAGATATATACACTAGCAGGAGCAAAGGGGAAACATTAACAGGGTCTCTTTGGTAGCTCAGGAGACAATTCTTGGGGCAAGACTTAAAGAACGTAGGCATTTACTTCAGGGAGCAGCTTTAAAAGGAGAAGTGTGTGCACTAGGGAGCACATGTGAAATCATGGAGATTCATGAAAGCATGGTTTATAAGTATTTCCTCAAGTGTAAGTTGATAGAATGATGGGTAGAAAGGAGACCAGACATGCAAACAAGAACATTTATGTCACCCTGGGGATGCTTTTGAATAACTTTGAATTGTTAAGTCATAAACAGGTATTTATGAAATATTATTTTGGTGGTGGCAGAGTATAAAAGAGATTGAATAAAGTTAAAATTAGTATCCAGGTGATCAGAAAAGAACCTAAACTGAAAACATGTAGTGGAACTGGATAAAGGTATGAGGAATATTTAGGATTGATGGGAATTGCCATTTGATTGGATGTGGGGAAGTAGAATAGATGATTTCTTTAGGTTTCTGATTTGCGTTTCTGAGATAATCTACTAAGAGTCAAAATGCTAAAGAGGGAATAGGTTTTAGGGAAGATGATGATTCTTTTCTGGACATATAGAATTTATTCTTTGAGACATCATGGTGTCAGTTGATAGAGGGCAAAGAAACTGGTATTGCTGGCATATACCATAGATTATGTGCTAAAAAAAATAAGTGAATCAGTAGATTAAGAGAAAGTTAATGAATCAAAAGATTTAAATGTTTTTTCCCTTAGATTTTTCTTTTTTCTTTTGGGAGTGAGTGTGTCTGTGTGTGTGATAACTGGGGATCCAACCCAGGGCCTCATATCGTAGGCAAGTGGTCTACCACTGAGCCGTCGCCTCATCCCCAAGATTAAAGTTTTGAGACAATGAAGAATAAGTGAGAGGGACTGGGGATATAACTTAGTTGACAGAGTGCTTGCCTCACAAGCACAAGGCCTTGGATTCAATCCACAGCACTGCAAAGAAAAAAAAAAAAAGAATAAGAATAAGTGAGAATATACAGCAAATGGATTAACTGAAACTTGTGGCCAGAGGGATGGTATTGTTGTTAAGGATTTCAGAGATGGAGGTATTCCACTGACTCTGAAGTCCACTTCATGGTAGAGAGAATACTCAATACTCACTGTCATTAGGACACTCAGGAGTGTTGACTGGAGCTTAACGTTCCATTGAGTTGTAGAAGAGTCAGCCTGTGAAGCACACACAGGACCATATGATAGTTCTGGGCAAATACAGGCTGTACTGCAGAGGTCAAAATGTCTGCAATAAGAAGGGATAAATGTGACACAATTGAATGAGTGGCCCTCAGAGGTGAAGAAGGTTTACACAGAGAGGACTTGGAATATTTTCCAGAATAATAGAGGGCTAAATTATAAGGCCATGTTGCCTGAGAAGAATGGGAAAAATTAGCTGTCACATCAGTTATCATCTTTTTGGATTACTGTATTGTCCCTTTCTTTTATTACCTCCTTGGGTTTGCCTAGTCTCCAGTTCACTTTTCTTAATCTCCTGTGGTTCTCTTTTCATGGCCATGTTGTCCTCCAGAGGATACTTGACAACGTCAGAAGACATTTTTGATTGTCACAGTGTGGGGAGGGCTGCAGCTGGCATCTAGAGGGCAGAGGCTAGAGATGCTGTGAAGCATTCTACAATGCAGAAGATATTCCATCCATCCCCCATCAAGGTTTATCCGGTACTAATGGCTATAGCCCTGAGATTGAGAAACCCTTTAATCTATATCTGATCATATCATTTTTTTATTCATAAAGCCTTCAATGGTTTCTCTGTTTAAATAAAATCCAAATTCCTTGGATCTCATGGTCTTTGTCTTGCCTCCAACCCTTTCTACTTTTCTAGCTTCTGACTTGCTCCCCTTTCTGCTCCTACAGATTTTGTCCTTCCCCATGCTGAAGTGCTATCAGCTTTCCTGACTGTCCATGTTTTCTCACAACTGTGGGTTTCTCTGCTTCTGTTCTTTCTCCATTAAGTTATATTCTTTTTCATAGGATGCTGTTCTTAGTTAGATGTCCTCTTTCTCATACATCTTCTTTAGCCATCTAACTCTACATTGTTTCTCTCAAAGGACCTATTGCACATATTACAATCAACTATTTGCCCAAATTAAATTTGGGTAAATTAAATTTTGTGTAAAGGTGTCCCCTTGAACAGTGCAATGCTGAGTCCCTGTGTTTAACTGACAGGTCTCCTCAGAGTGGTTAAGAGCAGACTCTAGTCCTAGGCTGTGTTCTAATCCCATTTCTCCTACTTAGGTAAGCTGTTAGAATGTTTATCCAAGGTCACAGTAAAATTTTTGTGTATAATAATAATGTTTACTTCTGGGGGTATCTTGAAGATTAAATGAAATTAATTTATCAAGCAAACATTTAGTGCAATACCTGACACATAAGGGCCATGCAATTATTAACAATTATTACTTTTAATTATTGTCTTCAAAGTTCCTATCACAGAATCTGGCATAGACATTCAACAAATGTCTTGATTTGTGAAGAAGAGGGCTGTCAGGAATCCAGGGCAACCAAAGAGAGGAGAAACTGGAGATCTATAGAGTGAATTGTCGTGAATGATCAAGGCTTACCTATATTTAATAATCATGGAAACCCATGGAGGAGGGAAGGAAGATGTGATGGAATATGAATTTGCTTGGGAATTAGTTGGCTTGAGAATTGACTCTGTTGGATCTCTACTTCTGGGCTCATTGCCATCCTTCTTTCTTATTCTGTTTACTATTCTTGATTTTATTGCTCTAATTACCACATTCTTGCCCCAGTGCTTGCTCCTCCACATCTTTATGGAGAGAGTAGAATGGAAATGGAAAGAATAAGAGAAGCTATGGGGAAATAACTGCAAATTGTGAAATTGTGAAGGTGCACCTGTCATGCCTGCCTCTCTGAAGTCATTTTCCTGACCATTCCATAGTGACCAACTTCCCTAGTTTTATCTATAGATTGTGACCACTCAAATATTGACATACGACTAACTTATTTAGCTTTACGTATGCATGTATGTGTGTAAGGCATACTTTCTAGATGACATGGCATGAAGGAATGAAATACACTGCTTTATATAACACCTCGCCCAAGAATAGACATCTCTTTCACGCAGAATTCCTAAAGACAGAGAGAGGAACCAGAATGGCCTGGAGATTGACTTCCTATGTAGCATTGCTCTTCTCTTTCAAAGAACTCTTCTACATGGAATAAGTTTGATATTCTGACTTGGACGATTCTCATGGGATAGGTTACTGATGGGAACAAGTAAAAATATCTCTAGGAAGAAATTTGCTAAGTTTTCTCCAAGAGGCATTTTTCATCTAGTTTCATGTTTAGTTATAAAATGGATTTGTTTTATAAAGAATATAAACAGATATCTATTACTTGATTTCATTCTTTGAAGGTTGTACACTTACCACTTACATGGTTTTGGAAAAATTTCTCTGTATTAATTTTTTTTTTTTAAACAAATATAGTCAAGCAAAGTAGTTTCTCAAAATCGATCTTTCTTTTCTTTCTTCATTTCCTCACAGTACTGGGGATTGAATTCAGGGGCACTCCATCACTGAGCTACATCTCCAGCCCCTTTTCTCTATTTTTTAGACAGGGTTTCAAAAATTATACTGCAGCTGGCCTTAAACTTGTAGTCCTCCTGCCTTAGCCTCCTGAGTAGCTGAGATTATAGGTGTGTGCCATGGTGCCTGGCTAGTTATAGCTTTTTTTTTTTTTTTTGGTAGATAGACACAATACCTTTATTTTATTTTATTCATTTTATATGGTCCTGAGGATTGAACCCAGTGCTTCACACGTGTGAGGCAAGCGCTCTACCACTGAGCCATGATGCCAGCCCCTATTGTTTTTAACCACAGGATTGATTTGATGTATCCTCTGTGTTTGTAGTTAGATAGTTCAGTGTTAAATAGAGTTTTTATTATATATTTTAAAAATTGTTTTTTTGGATTCTATGATTTTGAAAATTACTGTCATGTTTCTTTTTTTGTCTATAATTTGTCCTGTTATCACTAAGTGAATGTTTATGTAACTGAATCCTATAGCAATTAGTATCCAAATATATATATTTTGTGTGTGTGTGTGAGTGTGTGTGTGTGTTTAGTTTTAGATGGATACACCTTAATTTATTTTTATGTGGTACTGAGAATCGAACCTGGTGCCTCCCATGTGCAAGGCAAGCACTCTATTACTGAGCTATAAGCCCAGCCCCAAGTTTTTCTACATATGTGTTTGAGCATATATTTTATCTATACTTTGAGATTACTGTGTTTGAGCTTCTTTTGAGATTATTTTTCTGATCTGATATGTAATTTAATAAATTTCTAATACATGCTGCTTTTTGTGTATTTTATTTCAGAAGGGAAAATAGGTGATCTTTTGCATTATGTTCAGTTTAGAAATCTTATTGCTGTCTTATTCCTAAGTGGCACATGTGCTTAGCGTGTGTGAGGTCATGTGTTCAATCTGAGAACAAGAACCAAAAATTGTCGTTGCAGAAGTAGTAATGGTAATTATTTTTATTTCTCTCACCACATTTTCTGAACTCAGGAAATGCAGCCATTCAGTATTGGTTTGGACTTTAAAATGTTACCCAACCATGAAGTTCATTGAAGTTTAGAAAAATGAATTTTTAAAAGACACATTTGTGGCAGTCACACCTTTTAAAGGAGGGTGTACTTTGTTTTTTCTCATATATGAAGACTGTGGTGTTTCAGATATCCATTTGGCTTTCAGAAGCAGGTACTTTTTATCACCCGTTTGGCAAATAGTGTTGGGTGACTCAGAATTCATTTTGAATTTCTATGATGGACTTTTATTAAAATGGGTGACTCAGCCCAACTTTTCTGTTGTGATTTCCTTTTCTTATCCTTCCGCTGAGTGTGCACTGAATATCAAATCAGTTCTGTTGATGGAACTTGCATTTCTTGTGACCTTCTTTCCCTTATCTCAAGAACCAGGAGAAGTGTAGCATTGGGAAACTGTGACAGTGAAGGTACTTTGTACTAAGAGAACATCACTCAAGCCAGGAGCTTTTGGAGTTTCCCCTTCCCCTCCCAATATTTGCTGGACTTAGGAAACTTGAAGGAAGGTTTATTCAGAAGCTGGCAAAGATTTTCTTAAGGAGTCAGATAGAAAGCATTTTAGTTTTAGTAACTATCTTAGAGACACAAACAACTCACCTCTGCTGTATACCATGAAATCAGCCACAGAAAATTCACGATGAATAAATGTGACTGTGTGTCCTAATAAAACTTTTACTTTCAAAACAGTGGGCTAATCATATTTGTCTTGTAGGCTGTAGTTGACTGATCTCTAGTTTATACTCAGGCAATATTTAGAAAGTGAATCATTTGGTGAGTTTGACTTTTCTGCCTTCAACTATGTGTGGTCAACAGCCAAACACACAAATTTTACTAAACTTTTCTGTGAAAAAATGCATATCTTCTTTCCATTGTGAAAAATGCATATCCTCTTTCCATTCTTATGTGGCTTACTGCAAAAGAGACTTCTAGATGAACGGACACAGTGACATGGTATTTAGTGGGAGGTAGTAGAAAGCTTTGTGTGGTCAGTATGACTGTAGCCAAGAGTCAGCCTTGGTAGGGAGTCGGGGAGGCACAGGGGAGGCACAAGGAGCCACCTTAGGAATCAATGCTGAGTCATTCTTTTATGAAGGCTTATGGAAGAAGGGTTTAGGAACTGAACCTTAATTGCAAGAATGGTAGGAAGCCACTGGAGGGTGTGAGATGGAGGAGTGTGGGATGATCAGATTTATGAATCAGAGGGAACATTCTGTGGTGGAGTGACTAGGAGGTATGCTCTGGGTATGGTTTGGAGATTGGCAGACTAAGGGAGTTGTTATAATTGATGCAGGAGAGAGAGATATTGGTTTCAACTGTGAAGAAGGTGTGGGTAGTAGAAGATTTTTATTTTTTTCATTGTTAGCTGGACTTTTGAAAATTATTAAAAAATAGTATATGTGCTTCCAATTTCCCCAATCCTTTTTTCTTTCTTTCTTTTTTTTTTTTTTGTACTAGGAATTGAACCTAGGGACACTTAACCACTGAACCACATCCCCAGGTCTTTTTCTTTTGAGACAGGTTCTCCCTAAGTTGCTTGGGACCTCACTAAGTTGCTGAGAGTGTTTTCAAACTTGGCAATCCTCCTACTTCAGCCTCTCAAGTTGCTTGGATTACAGGTGTGCACTGCAGTCCTTCTGATTTACGGTATTGGGAATTGAAACCAGGGCCTTGCACATGTTAGGGAAGTGCTCTACCACTGAGGCACATTCCAAGTCCCTCTCTTTTTCATTTTATCTTGACTTTGTGTGATGTAACACTCTGCATGCTACTTAATATGTTGCATAATCTTCTGGCAAGGATAGATGACCGTAACTAAAGGTTTTCCTCATTCAGAAAACTGCTTCTTTAACCAGTGTTTTTCAAACCCTTGGATGCAGAATAACAATGAACTCCAGGGATGTACCTGTTTCCAGGAAACTACTGATAGGGAAAGTGGGCAACTTTTTTTTCTTTATTCCTGTCAGTGAAATTGTGCATGTACAAAGTGACCACTTGGGGTAAGCAAGCACACACCCATGATGTCAAGTCCTGGAAGAATCTCTAACCATATTTTGATCCCTTTACCTAAACCTACCTCTCTCCTTTGAAAAGGCTTCAAAATATTCAGGGAGTTGCACTACGACAAGAAATTTATCTTTTTCTTTAATAAATTAGTCTTATTTTTCTTTACATATTATTGTCACCATATAAGAGGTTTGAGGAGGTTTCTCCATCAGCAGACAAGACCTTTACTGGGACCTTCCAGGTTCTTGACTTGTTGCAGAAAAGAATTTGAGACTGACCCAGTGGAGCATGCCTGTAATCCCAGTGACTCTGGAGGCTGATGCAGAAGCATTTCAAGTTTATGGCCAGCCTCAGTAACTTAGTGAAGCCTGTCTCAAAAAATAAATATATAAACAAAATAAAAAGGATTATGGGTGTAGCTCAGTGGTAAAGCACCCATAGATTCAATTCCCAGTTGTGGAGTGGGTTTTGGGGTCGGTGGGGATTAAGGACGAGTCACATTTCAGTAGCAAAGACAGAAGTTTATTACAGAAAGTGAGGGTAGGGAGGAGCTGGGATTATAGTTCAGTGGTGGAGTGCTTGTCTGGCATATGTGAGGCACTGTGTTCAATCCTCTGCAGCTCATAAAAATAAACAAAATAAAGGTCCATCAACAACTAAAAAAATTTAAAAAAAAAAAGTGAGGGTATATATTTTCAGAGTAGAATGCAGCCATCTAGACAATGAGTTTTTTCAGGTAAAGGCTCTTTGTGGGGTATGGGCATGGGAAGATATGTGAGAATGGCATCAGCCTGGTAATCACAAGACATTTATGGTGGTTTGGTCTTTGTTTTAGAATCTTTAGTTTGACATCGTCTCCTCTGATTATTATATAATGTTTGGAATGTACCCATATTATAAGTTTCTTAAAATACATTTCCCTTTGTGCTCTCTAATCTAAAAATACATTGTGTATTTTAACAGTCCTCATAAGCATTAAAACAAGGCAATTTTTTTTTATACGGGTGAACTTACAGTAACTCAGTTTATAGATTTCTCAGGAATGTGGGGTGACAGTCCAGGAAGGAGAACAGGCTGAGGAATAAAGGTATGAGAATTCAGATCATGGTGCTTTTAGATTTAAAGATGTAGTGTCTTTTTCCTTCCCTTTTGTCTCCTTCCTACATATCTTTTGTTTCTTTTCTGTCCTACCTCATTACCACAGTAGTTAATTATAAAATAATCTTATATTTGGGAAAGAAATTTGGGGTGAGAAGAGCGGATTCTAAGGATATTTAGTTTAGAATTGTTACTAATGCCAAGCTTAAACTCTAGGTTGAGTCAGAATCCCCTGGAGGACTTGTTAAAACACAAATTGCTAATTCAGGAGGTCTGGGATGGGGCTGAAGTATTTAGTTTCTAACAAGTTCCCAGGTGATCCTGATTCTGCTGGTCCAGGGACCATTCTTTGAGAAGGACTGCTTCAGAAAGTAGAAATGAAAAGCCTTGGAGATTTGATTGTTTGTATGAAGATAATGGAGAGGACGGAGATGAGGAGCATATGTCCAAGATTCTGAGTTGAGCATTAAGGTACAGTGTGATGCTATTTACTGTATATAAATACAGGAGGTGTGGCTCAGTGCCTAGCATACAAGAGACCCTGGGGTTCATCCCCAGCACTGCAAAAACAAAACACAGAAGAAGAAACAGATTGTGGGGACAGTTAGTTGGATTTGAGGGCATCTACTTAAACATGCAAAATTCAATTGGTTAGCCAGGTGTGGTGGTGCATGCATATAATCCCAACGACTCAGGAGACTGAGGCAGGAGGATCGTAAGTTCAAAACCAGCCTCAGCAACTTAGGCCTTGAGCAACTGAAAAGACCCTGTTTCAAAATAAAAAAATAAAGAGGGCTGGGGATGTGGCTCAGTGGTTGAGTGTCCTTGGAGTCAATCCCTAGTACCAAAAGAAACCAAAATAAAACAAAAGCAATTGGTTATTTGTATCTAGGGTTCAGGAGAGGGAGTCTGGGGGAGAGAGATTGAGTTGTGGGAGCTGTTATTCCTATAGAGTGAGAAGGGCCTGACGTGTAGATGAGCATCTATGCAATGGGCAGGAGAAAACAAACTGCAAGGAGACCAGTAAGGACAAAAAAGTATTGGGGGTGGAGAGGAAACACTAAGTAATGAGAAATGTTGCCAAGAGATTAGTAAGATTAAATCTGAAAAGTAGTCGTTGAATTTACTAAAAGCTGCACTGAATATCCTCATAGAAATCTGAGTACCCAGACCACTGTCTGGATTTCAGACTGAAAGGAAAGAGCAAGGTGTGGTGTGGTGATGGAATCAGCAAAGGTATGTGATTAGCTAAGGAGTTTTTGCGTCAGGGGTAAAGGAAATCAGAGTAGTTTAGAAGCAAAGAAGGGTGAAGGGAGAAAAATCTCTTTTTTTCCTTCAAAGCCCAGGAGTGTTTATAGCATTTTTAGATACCAAAGGGAATAGAGAGGGAATGTGGAAGATTGAGGAGAGGAAGGATAATTGATAACATATGGTCTTGAGAGACCAAAAGGGATGGGAATAGGGTACAAGTGGAAGAGTGGTTTAGGCCAGGGATGAGAACACCTATGTGTGGAAATAAAGACTGTGGGGGCAAGCTGAGGGGGGTAGGCCACAGATGCACTTGGCCTTTTGAGCGTTGCCTGTCTTGCTTCATCACTGAAATGGGTGTCTTCCTTTGCAGAGGGCGAAGAGACATTTGGGGGATGGGCACTTAACGGTTCCCATGTGAAACATGTTTTATTTGTACACCAAAAGTACTGGAGTGAGTGCTGAATATAATAACAAGGGGTGTTTGTGGAAAGCCAACTGAGGTGGTAGATAATGAATAAATATTAGCTCTGCCTTGGAGTTGGGTATGGCAGAAACTAAACATTGAACTGACCTCAGGTTGGTTTTTCACCCAGATGGATGCATTGACATCATGATTAAAATCACTCAGTGCAATATGTGCCCCATTTCAATTTGAATTTAAAGTAAAATAGTTCAATTACATTTTTCTTTTTCTTTTGTAGTACTGTGGATAGAACCCGGGTCCTCATACATGCTAGGCAAATTTTCTGCCATTGAGCTACATCCCATTCCTTTTTTATTTTATTTTGAGACTGAATCTCACAAAGTTGCTGAGGCTGGACTCAAATTACCTTTCTCCTTTCTTAGCCTCCCTAGTAGATGGAGTTACAGATGTGTACCACAATGCCCAGTAACTTTACTTCTTTTTGAAGAAGACAGACTTGCAGGTCCATCTTAGAAAATCGAGAACTTTTTTTGACCTTATTTTCCTTCTAGCTCTTTTAAAAAATTGGTCATTAATTCACGTGTCCAGCTAATTCAGATTAACTGTCTCTGTTTTTTCATGTATCTCACTTTAATTTTTTTTATGATACCATCTGTAACGGAGTTTTTTCTTACCTTTATATATTAGTGAAAGAACTAACCCTTCTTCTAATGAGTTTGAAGTGCTAAGGCTGAGGTGATACCTTGATGCCGCCTCTTACCAATGAGCTACAGTGTGAATCCTTGCTTCCCTCCGGGCACTCTGTGCAGTCCACATGCTTCCACAGATGGGCTGATGATATATCAACTGACCTTATGAATTCTATAGAAGGCCTCCTAGAAGCATGGGCTGACTGGAAGGGAAGTTAGGCAGTGATGTGCTGTATTATTATTATTGATGATGGAAGCATTTCATAAGAAGAAAACCGTCCCATTTATCTTATTTTCTCTTTGTCTCCTTACATATAGGATGCAACCACCCTACTCCATCCCTGATTGTTTTCTTTTCTGGAACCCTGCAATATTTTATTCATATTTCCATCATTTGCAGTATCTGTGGATCGTAATTTTATTTCTTTTTACATGCATACCTTCTTGTAGAACCCCATCATTTCAAGACCTTTTGGCACATAGTATATACTTAAATATTTGAATGAATGAATGAAGATATTTATATTGGAAAAGATTTAAATATCTACTTAACAGATGAGTGAAAGATTAGAGGGAAAGGTTTTTTTTTAATGTTTGTTCTATTTAGTTATACATGACAGCAGAATGCATTTTGATTCATTGTACACAAATGGAGCATAACTTTTTATTTCTCTGGTTGTCCACAATGTAGAGTCACACCATTCATATAATCATACATGTACATAGGGTACTGAAGTTTGTCTCATTCCACCATCTTTCCTCCCACCCCTGTCCCCTTCCCTCCCCTCATTTCCTAGAAGGAAAGTTTTATGTGTGTGCTGAAACAGTTCCTGGACCATTTTAAAAGGCT
The DNA here is from genome assembly GCA_020740815.1 of Sciurus niger. NCBI lineage: Eukaryota > Metazoa > Chordata > Mammalia > Rodentia > Sciuridae > Sciurus > Sciurus niger. The sequence continues at coordinate 3,773 of JAHUXG010029650.1, read as the reverse complement.
CAACTACCAAGTTTTAAAGGTCATTTGATGACTACATACAAAATCAAAGAGATAATTAACTTGAATTTTCAAATTCATGGAGGACAAAATCAAACTCTGTACACATGAATAGGAATATTATCGATTTTATTTCATCAATGGAAAATCAGATCCCTTACCTTTCTTTGAAAATGTCAATGCCCAGAGAGCAAACAGAAGACTGATTTTAGAAAGGCAATCCAGGCACAGAAAATTCTAGAATGAAAAAAAAAAAAATATATATATATATATATATGTATGCATATATGTATGTATACATGACTTGGAGTGTAGCTCAGAGGTAGAACACTTGCCTAGTGTGCACAAGATCCTGGGTTGGATACCCAGTTGTGCCAAAAGAGAAAGAAAGAAATTATATACAAGCTGATCTGGTAGAAGCAAGACAGAAAAATTTTCTGCAGATATCCTAAAAAAGAAAACTCTGTTTCCATGCTGGCTGGATGAATTGTAACCCGCCTTTGCTCTACAAAGGATCTGAGTAGCTTTTAAATATCTGTGTCTAAAAGGTTCACAAAAGGAAATGGATCAACTAAAAGAAATTTAGGATAGCACAATAAAATGAAGCAAAGTTAAGCTTTAACACTGAAATTTAAAAAATTCCCGTAGTTTATTTTAGGGATGATTGGAAATTTATCATTTAGGTTCAAAGAAGAAAGGGGAATATGAACAATTCTGTATCATTCTCAGTGTCCATGAGAAACACAACTTTGATGGCCTCTAATAACCCCCCCCATAAAAAATGCTTCTGATGGTCCCTAAGAAAAGAGATTTTGTGTGATGTAATGTAATTGTAGTATCATCAACTTGTTTACATGTTTTGTGTCAATGCTTTAATACATGTTCACAGGAACTCTGTGACGGAGGGCGATTTGATAGTGTTCTATCCTCTGAGCTACTCACTTAATCAAAAGATAAAATGTACTAGAATAGATGAACTGTGTTTCCAGCAGAGATTGCCTGTGTGTATGGGTGTGTATTTAGGGGCCAGTAAAACTGAACAATTTCTCTTTAGCTAGCTGAATTCTGGGTGTGGATATCTTTGTTGACAATGAGGAGCAAATTTATGCTCTTAGATAGATAAGTAAGCAGAACATAGGGTTGATCCCATTTAGAAAAATTATGTTTAGTCCTATTTTCATTTCTTGAGAACATAGTATATCAGATTACAAACATACACCATTTATTAGGTGACCCAGGCATAAGGAAGGCAAACTGTTTAAATAAAGTTTAATGAATTTTCTTTCAATTAAAGTTATTAGATCTGAGTCAAATTGATGTATACCATTAAATAAACTGAATTTAATAATTTTACATGTATTTTAAAATTTACATTTAAGTAAATTTTACGTTCAGTAAGTTTACATTAAGTAAGTTTAAGTAAAATGTATCTTTACTTAAAATGTAAACCTGCTTAAGACCACTTATTTTTAGAAGGCATAGTTAATATAGTTGAAAGGGGAAATTTTATTTTCCTTTTTTATCAAAGATGTGTATCTTGTTCATTATCTCATTGTTCTCTGTACAAATATGAAACTCATGTTTTTTTCTTATGATCGATCGACTTATTTTTATGATAAATTACTTCTGAAACTATTAGAATTGTATGTATCCCAGAATTTTAGATTATGCTCAGAATTGTGGGAAGCAACTTTTTTATAAAATGGAACCTTTAAAGGTCTGTCAGGAATTTCTCTCTCCCTTTTTTCTTCAGAGTGATTTAAAGAACAAAAGAGTTTAGTTTCCTAAATTTTAAAAAGGGCAATTGAAGGAGGTGACAGTTTTCTTTGCACTGTTTATTTAGAGCCCTCTCACTGAGTTATTCCCTAAATAGAACCATTCTACTGATTGAATATTTAGTGGAGATTCCCTGTCAGTCCCAGAGCTGGGTTTAAGGCAATTCTGAAAGTGTCTCTGGATCCTGGGAGTAGAGTGTTAGTAACAAGTAAATTGGTTTATATGAGGGGTGGTCACTTTCATCTAGGGATCCCTACGAGTGTTAAGACAAAACTGAGTTCTCGTATTTACCTGCATGGTGATTCTACTGTTGAGCCCTTACTTTGGAGCCAGTTCACTTATTGGTTCCTATCATGCCAACTTTTTTAGGCTACTTTCACCATATCTTGTTCTTTTCTTTATTCTTTTTTCTTCCTTTACTTTCTTTACCCTATTTTTCCTCTTTTATTCTTTATTTTCTTCTGTTTCCTGTTTTTTTTTTTTTTTTGCTTAGTTGTGTTCATTCACTCACCCTTTATTTTGCACTAGTTAGTCCATGCATCTCTTTGATTTTAAAATCCTGATATTCTAGATTCCTACATTCCAGCTTCTGATTTTGAAGAGAACATTTTGAGATATAAATTTCTCTTAAGTGTTTGAACACATGATTTCAAGGAAATGAAGAGAACAGTGAAAGGGATAAAGGGTAGAGTGGGAGAATGAATTCCATTTCAAGTAAGTATTGGATTAGAGGAAAACTGGGAATTTGGGTATAGGTGTTCAGAATGTTTGACGAATGACCTTTCTAACAAGCATTGTTTTCTAAATACATTGTTCTCTAATAAACTGAACTTGTTCTTATTGACTACCAGACCTCAGAAGTTTGGTTTTGGGGACAGATTACCCAGTCATAGACTACAGAAAAAAAACTGTGAAGTACTATAAGCATTTCTAATGTAGAGAACTACTAGGAGATCCATGGAAAATTTTTTTTTTTTTTATTGTAAACAAATGGGATACATATTGTTTCTCTGCCTGTACATGGCGTAAAGGCATACCATTTGTGTAATCATAAATTTACATAGGGTAATGTTGTTTGATTCATTCTGCCATTTTTTTCCCTTCTCCCTCACCCCTCCCACCCCTCCCCTCCCTCTATATTGTCCTTCCTTACTCCATTCCTGCCCCCCTCCCTAAACCCAACTCCAACCACATACTAACCCCTCCCACCCCCCATTATGTGTCATCATCCACTTATTAGCGATATCATTGGTCCTTTGGTTTTTTGAGATTGGCTTATCTCACTTAGCATAATCTCCAATTTCATCCATTTGCCTGCAAATGCCATCATTTTATCATTCTTTATGGCTGAGTAATATTCCATTGTGTATATATATACCACAGTTTCTTTATCCATTCATCAATTGAAGGACATCTAGGTTGGTTCCACAATCTGGCTATTGTGAACTGAGTAGCTATGAACATTGATGTGGCTGTATCTCTGTAATATGCTGATTTTAAGTCCTTTGGGTATAGGCCAAGGAGTGGGATAGCTGGGTCAAATGGTAGTTCCAATCCAAGTTTTTCTAAGGAGTCTCAATACTGCTTTCCAGAGTGGCTGCACTTAATTTGCAGCCCCACCAGCAATGTATGAGTGTACCTTTCTCCCCAGATCCTCGCCAACACCTGTTGTTGCTTGTATTCTTGATAATTGCCATTCTAATTGGGGTGAGATGGAATCTTAGGGTGGTTTTGATTTGCATTTCTCTTATTACTATAGATGTTGAACATTTTTCCATATGTTTGTTGATTGCTTGTAGATCTTCTTCTGTGAAGTGTCTATTCATTTCCTTAGCCCATTTGTCGATTGGATTATTTGCATTCTTGATGTAAAGTTTTTTGAGTTTTTTATAGATTCTGGAGATTAGTGCTCTATCTGAAGTATGATTGGCAAAGATTTTCTCCCACTCTATAGGCTCTTTCTTAGCATTGCTGATAGTTTCCTTTGCTTGAGAGAAAGC
>JAHUXG010029649.1:0-28367 GCA_020740815.1 Sciurus niger | reverse complement strand
TTTTGTGGTTTTGATCACAAATAAATTTACAAACAACACATAAAAGTAAAAAGAATTGTAAAATGTTTGAAAGGTATGTTTAAAATGCTATGGTATTTATCCTATAAATAAGAAAAAATTCATGAATATATATATAAAGGGCATGCATATAATCCAGAATTACTACTGTAATTCTGAGACAGGGAGATAATAATTTCAATACCATCTTCAAAATATTTGTGAGAACCTCTCTCCAAATATAAATGGAAAGGGGCTGGGGATGTAACCCATGATTAGAGTACCCCTGAATTCTATCCCTATTATATTCACATATAAAAAAATACATTACTATGCACATATACAGGAAAAAAAACCAATCTGGATAAAATATAAAATTCATTTACAAGTATACTTGTGTATACTTTTGTATACTACTGATACAAAAAAGTAAAAGCAAATAAAATTTTATTGTCAATAGAAACAAGAATCATGAATATCTTAATTTCAACAATGTCCCAATGAAGTAATGGGAATTGTTATATAATCATAAAATATAGACAAAAATAAAACACTGCTTTCTGAAGTAAGGAAACATCTTCTACAACATGAAATGTAGTCTATAAAATGAAAGAATAAAGGAAAGGAAAATTTAACCAACCATAGATATATTATTTACAAATGCTTTCATGTAACAACAATTTGCAAATATCACTACATACCACAAAAGAACATTTATTGTGAATCTTGACTTTCATTTCACAGAAAATCCATAACAAGTATTTATTTATAAAGAGCACATGCAAATGAATTTAATGAATAAATATATGAATAATATTAAACTACTTTAAGATATTAATTTATTAAAATGGTTTGACCTTGAATTCTCCAAAAATGCACATTATCACCTGGAGACACACAAATAACAGAAAATCTTTTAGATCATGCTAACATTCAGTAGCAAAGGAGAGTTTGGGTGAAAAATTTAAATGAACTTGGACATCACTGTAGACAAACAGAAGATTTTAAAGAATTTGAAAACATGATAAACATAGGGCAGTACATATTCAATGATAACAGGAGAAATAAATCTAAGCTTCTGAAAAATCTTTTCTGCTAAGAAACTTCTTCATCAACATTTTGAAGTTTGGCTTCTTCCTTGAACTTTGGACTTCTCAACTGTGTCTTCTTATATGTGTAGTCCACAATATTTTATATCACTCCATTACTCTCAGTATCACTTTTCTAAAGCAAAGCATATATAACATACCAAGAAAGGGAGATATTAAAGACTAAAAGAAATGTAGTTAACATTTTATTTATAGAAAAAATGTCCTGTTTTTCTTGAAAGCACAAATCTGAAACACCTTCTTGTAGAGAAATTTTCAGAAGATATTCATCAAAAGAAGAAAATTAAATAATTATAATTAATTAAAAATTATGAAGGGAAGTTACGCTTACCCAGGAAGATCAAGTTTCTGTAATTCTCTAACATCACATTTCTATATAAGTTTTATTGATCTGGCTGAAGGCATTTCCACTCCTCTTCAGTGAAATCAATGGCCACATCTCTGAATGTCAACAGTTCCTGAAATAAGAATAGGTAAATAAATACTAAAGAGGAGAAGGGAGAAGACTAAATTTCATCTGACAGTAGCTGCAAAATGTGGATTGACTGGCAGAGGATCTCAATGCATCAGACCTTGGACTGCCCAGAGAATCACTGTTGAAGAGATGATTGTCTACTGTTAGCCTGCAGACTCACTGCAGACTGCCAGGTGTTCGCCAGCTGCCTGCTGTTGCCTGGAAATTCACTGCCACAGTATCCAGAGGTTTGGTTATACGTGGCTGCCACAATTTTGAGACAATAGCCAGGAACTGAAGGACCTGTGGACAGACTGACCAAGCCTCATCTACAGGACACCTCAGCCCAATCAAGTGCACCCTCTCACATGGATCCCCAGACCAACTGATCACAACCCACCTCTGGGAATCCTCAATCAGACAGACCACACCCTACTCCAGGACCCATTCCCAACCAACCACACCCTGCCTCCAGGACTCTTATCCAAACACGCCCATGTCCTAAGTTGCAGCTCCCCATTTGTCAACATACTTGATAGCCAATGTGGCCATCTTGGATTATCCCAGAAGTAGAAGCTCCCAACTTTAGATGGGGCAAGTCCCATCTTACACCTACTGGACACTGTAAGCTTATTGTCGTGTACCTCTCATGCATCAGGCTACTGAAGACTGGAAGCTTTGAATAATACATAGCTCTTATAGTGCAGGGTTTTTTCCCCTCCTTTTTGAAAAATTGTAAGTTTTTGTTTCTTTACTTTTCTTGCTCTATTTTCCTTTTGTTTACCTGTTTCCTCAGTTTTTTCTTCCTTTTGTCATGCTAACAACCAACTTCTCTTGATTACAGTTTCACACTTTCTACTACCTAGAACTTGTATAAACTCTTTTCTTACCCCATTAACAGTTACATCCTACACTGCTCTCCATCCTCTTTGTCCTCCATTAGAAACTGAAGACTTTTTGCAAATCTATCTGCTATACTCTAGATAATAATTGAACTCATCCTCTCTGTTTATTTTGACAAAATTTTTAATGCCTTCAAAGGGGCTATTTGGTTTACAGCTGCATATTATCTATACTGGGTACTGCTAATGTTGATTTCCCTCTTAAAGAAGAGGTTTTGGAAAACTATAGAATCATTATAAACCTAAAGGGGGAAACTTCAACACCAAAGATATGCGCTGCTATAGGGGAAGATACATGAACAACATGAAAAAAAAAGGAATAAAATATTTCAAACAAACCTAGATTGTATATTCAGAGAAACCAGTGACAGCATGGTAGAAAAAATGTCAGAAAATGAGTTCAGAATACACATAACTAAAATGAGTTATAAAGCAAAGGATGAAATAAAAGAGGGAATGCAGGCAATAAATGATCACTCCAATAAGAATTTGAAAGAGCAAGTGTAGGAAACAAAAGATCACTTCAAAAAGTGATAGAGATTCTCAAACAAACAAATAAAAAAACAGAAATTATTGAAATGAAGGAAACAATAAACTAAATAAAAATTCAATGGAAAGTATCACCAACAGACTAGATCTGTTGGGAAGAAAAAACTTCAGATAATGAAGACAAAATATTTAGTCTCAAAAATAAAGTTGACCAAACAGAGAATATGGTAAGAAATCATGAATTAAATCTCCAAGAACTCTGGGACATCATGAAAAGACCAAGATTAAGAATTATCAGAATTGAGGAAGGCATAGAGATACAAATCAAGGAATGAACAACCTATTCAATGAACTGATAGTAAAAAAATTCCCCAAACCCAAAGAATGAAATGGAAAATCAAATGCAAGAGGCTCACAGAACATCAAATGCACAAAATTACAACAGATCCAAATCAAGGCACATTATAATAAAAATGCCTCACATACAAAATAAATATAGGATTTTGAAGGCTGCAAGAGAAAAGCATCAGATTACATATAGAAGGAAACCAATATGGACATCAGCCGACTTCTCAGCCCACACCCTAAAAGTTTGAAGGGCCTGGAACAACGTATTTTAAGCTCTGAAAGAACATGGTTGCCAACGAAAGTTACCTTCACATTGGAAGATGAAAAAAAATCCTTTTGTGATAAACAAAATTTAAAAGAATTAACAAATTGAAAACCTGTACTAAAGAACATTCTCAGCAAAATATTACACGTGTAGGAAATGGAAAACAGCAATGTAGTCAACAAATGGAGGAACTGCCTTAAAGGAAAAACCAATCAAAGGAGATATCAAGTCAAGTTAAATACCAAAAATAAACCCAAATGACTGGGAATACAAATCATATCTCAATAATAGAACTGACTGTAAATGGTCTAAACTCATCAGTCAAGAGATAGACTGGCAGATTGGATTAAAAAGAAAGACCCAACAATATGTTGCCTTCATGAGACTCATCTAATAGAAAAGGACATCACTAGATTAAAGGTAAAAGAATGGGAAAAATAAACTACCACACACAGGGACTCAGTAAAGAAGCAGGGGTTTCATCCTTATATCAGATAAATTGAACATCAAGTCATAGTTAGTCAGAAGGGATAAAGAAGGAAATTTCATACTGTTTAAGGGAACTATAAATCAGAAAGACATAATGATCATAACCATCCATGCCACAAACAATGATGCATCCATGTATATCAAAAAAATCCTTCTCAATTTCAGGAATCAGAGAGACCACAGTGTAATAATTCTGGGTGACTTTAACACACTGCTGTAACCACTCAATAGATCTTCCAAAAAAAAACTAAACAAATAAGTCACAGTCCTCAACAAAACTTCAAAAACTTAGAATTAACAGAAATATATAGAAGATTTGATCCATCAATGAGTGAATACACTTTCCTCTCAGCAGCACATGGATCCTTCTCTAAAACAGACCATATATTATGACACAAAGCAGTCCTTAGCAAATGCAAAAAAATAGAGATAGTACCTTGCATTCTATCAGATCATAATCAAATGAAATTAAAAATCAATGACAAAATGAAAAGCAGAAACTACTCCACACATATGCTACTGAATGAAACATGGATAACAAAAAACAACAGGAATGAAGAAAAAATCTTAGAGGTAAATGAGATTGATCATATAACATATCAAAATCTCTTGGACACCATGAAAGCAATACTAAGAAGAAAATTCATTGCATGGAGCTCACTCAGGAAAAGAATAAAAAGTCAAAAACTAAAAGACCAAACATTACATCTCAAAGAATTAGAAAAAGAATAACAGACCAACATCAAAAGTAATAGAAGACAGGAAATAATTAAAATCAGAGCTGAAATCAATAAAATTGAAACAAAAGAAACAATTCAAAAATTGATGAAACAAAAAGTTGGTTTCTTAAAAAAGTAAACAAAATAGATAAAACCTTAGCCACACTAACAAAGGAGACAGAAAACTCAAATTATAGAATTTATGATAAAAAGGTAATATCATGACAGACACCACTGAAATACATAACATAATGAGAAACTACTTTGAAAATCTATAGTCCAACAAAATAGAAAATATTGAAGACATTGACAAATTTCTAGAGACATATGATCCTCCCAAACTCAATCTGGAGGACATACACAATTTAAACAGAACAATTTCAAGCAATAAAATAGAAGAAGCCATCAAAACCCTATGAAACAGGAAAAGCTCAGGACCAGATTTATCCTCAGTTGAGTTCTACAAGATCTTCAAAGAATAACTCATTCCAATACTCCTCAAAGTATTCCAGGAAATAGAGAAGGAGGGAACACTTCCAATCTCATTCTATGAAGCAGTATCACTCTGATACCAAAACCAGACAAAGACACATCAAGGAAAGAAAATTTTAGACTGATATCTCTGATGAATATAGATGCAAAAGTCTTTAACAACATTTTATGAAAACTCATAAAAAGCATATAAAAAATTTAGTGCTCCATGATCAACTGGGGTACATCCCAGGGATGCAAGGTTGGTTCAACATCTGGAAATCAATAAATGTAATTCATCACTTCAGTAGACTTAAGGGAAAGAGTCATATCATTATTTCACTAGAAGCAGAGTAAGTGTTTGACAAAATATGAGAATCCTTCATGCTCCAAGTACTAGAAAACAGGGAGAATAAGAACATACCTCAACAATGTAAAGGCTACTTATGCTAATCCCACAACTATATCATTCTTAATGGAGAAAAACTAAAACATTCCCCTTAAAAACTGGAACAAGACAGGGATGCCCTTTTTCACCACTTCTATTCAACATCATCCTTGAAATACTAGACACAGCAATTGGACAGATTAAGGAAATTAATGGGTTAAGAATAGGAAAAGGAGAACTAAAAGTATCACTATTTGTCAGTAACATGATTCCATATTTAGAAGATGAAATAAACTCCACCAGAAAACTTCCAGATGTAATAAGTAAATTCAGCAAAATAGTAGAGTAGAACATCAACATGCATAAATCTAAAGCATTTTAATTCATAAGCAATGTAATATCTGGAAGGGAAATGAGGGGAACAACTGTGTTCACAATAGCATCAAGAAAATACAATACTTGGTAGTCAATCTAATCAATGAGATGAAAGATCTCTACAATGAAAACTACAGACATTAAAGGAAGAAATGTAAGAAGATCTTATAATATGGAAAGATCTCCTATGTTCTTGGATAGGAAAAATTAATATTATTAAAATGGTCATACTTTCAAAAGTGTTATACATATTTAATCCAATTCCATTTAAAATACCAATGACATTTATCATAGAAATAGAGAAGGCAATCATGAAATTCATATGGAAGAACAAGAGACCCAGAATAGTCAAAGAGTCCTTTACAGGAAGAAAGATGCAGGAGTTATCACAATACCAGACCTTAATCTGTACTATAGAGGAAGAGTTACAAAAACAGCATGGTGTTTGCACCAAAATAGTCAGGTAGACTAATGTTACAGGATAGAAGACACAGAAACATACCCACATAAGTACAGCTATCTCATACTAGAAAAATATGCCAAAAACTTACAATGGAGAAAAGATAGCCTATTAAACAAATGGTGTTGGCAAAACTGGAAATCCATATGCTGTAAAATAAAATTAAAACCCTATCTCTCACCCTGTGCAAAACTCAACTCAAAATGGATCAAGGATCTAGGAAGTAGTCCTGAGACCTTTCATCAAATAAAAAAAAATATAGGCCCAAAACTCCATCATGGTGACTAAGGACAAGATTTCCTCAACAAGACTCACATAGCACAAGAATTAAAAGCAAGAATCAAATCAATAAATAGGATAGATTCAAACTAAAAATCTTTTTCTCAGCAAAGGAAACAATAAATAATATTAAAAGAAAGCCTACACAGTGGGAGGAAATCTTTTCCACACCTACCTCAGACAGAGCATTAATCTCCAAAGTGTGTAAAAACTTAAAAAACTTTACACCAAAAACACAAAGAAACCAATCAATATGCGGGCTAAGGAATGGGGCAGATAATTCACAGAAGAAGATAGACAGGTGACCAACAAATATATAAAAAAAGTGCTCATCATCCCTCATAATTAGATAAATGCAAATTAAAATCACCCTAGGGGGCTGGGGATATAGCTCAGTTGGTAGAGTGATTGCCTTGCAAGCACAAGGCCCTGGGTTCAATTCCCAGCACTGCAAAAGAAAAAAAAAAGTCTTTAAAAAATCACACTAAAGGTTCATGTAACTCCAATTAGAATGACTGATATTAACAACACAAGCAACAATAAGTGTTGGTGTTGATGAAGTGAAAAAGGCACACTCATACATTGCTGATAGAGTTGAAAATTGGTGCAGCAACTGTGACAAGCAATATGGAGATTCCTCAGAAAACTTGGAATGGAACCACCATTTGACCCAGTTATCCCATTCCTTGGCTTGTATCCAAAGGACTTAAAATCAGCATACTACAGTGACGCAGCCACATCAATGTTTGTAGAAATTCAAGTCACAATAGCTAGATTGTGGAATCAACCAAGATGTCCTTCAATTGATGAATGGATAAAGAAACTGTGGCACATATACAAAATGGAATATTATGCAGACATAAAGAAAAATAAAATGGCATTTGCTGGCAAATGAATGAAGTTGGAAATTATCATTCTTAGTGAAATAGGTCAAGTCCAAAAACCAAAGGCTGAATGTTTTCTCTGATAATTGAATGAGGATAAATAAAGAGGGGGAATGGGGAAAGAGAATAATGAAGGAACTTTGTATGTTGTAGAGGAAAATGTGGCAGGACAGGGTTGGGGAAAGAAAGGTAGTTGAATGAGACAGTATTACTCAATGTCTACATATGATTACCTGAGTTATGTGAATGTACATCATGTACAACCATAGAAATAAAAAGTTGTACCCCATTTGTGTACAATGAATCAAAATTCAGGGAATTCTTAGATATAATTGTACAACCATGAATCAGAGATTACTGAAATGAAAAATCTTATTCAGTAGTTTTGGGATGGAACTGGGTTTTCTGAAAATGTTACAATTTTTCTAGCTATTCCAAGACCATAGTGGGATTAGAGAAATTTCTAAAGGCAATGAGGTTGACAATATAAAGGAAAAATTTATTAGTAAATTTGAGTTCAGATATTTTATGGTATTTATGTATATTATTAAAGTATCAAATAACAAAACAATCCCAATTTAATATTATGTTTGTGTTTTGTTTTCCAAATTAAACTTATTTTAATGTATAAAATAAAAATTATACATATTTATGCAATAAAATTTTGATACATGTATATATATGTATTATATTTATTGCAGGATGAACATCTAGCTTTCCAAACAATTGTCATTTTTATTTAATTTTATTGGTTCTTTTTAGTTCTACATGACCGTAGAAACCATTTTCATGAACTTATACAAGCATGGGTTATATTTCTATTCTAATTAGAATGACAATTGTCTTGTGGGTGGGCATGATGGAGGAACTCACTTAGGTATTTTTATGTATACATAGGAAAATTCTGTTAGATTTCTTATACTGTCTTTTCTATTCCTATCATCCTCTCTTCTTTTTTTCACCATTGTCTAATCTTATAAACTTTTCTTACCCTCCCCCACTCTATGTGGTTTATATTTCACATATCAGCAAAATATTCAACCTTTGGATTCAGGAATTGGTTTATTTCATTTAGCATATTATTCTTTAGATCCAACCATTAACTAGTAAATGTCATGGAGTCATTATTTTTATGGTTGATTAACAATTCATTGTGTAAATATGTCCCAATTTCTTTATCCATTCATTTGTTGAAAAGCACCTATGTTGCTTTCCTAACTTAATTATTTTAAATTGTGCTGCTATAAATATTAATGTGCCTGTGTCACTGTAGTATGCTGAATTTAATGTTCTTTGGTTATATATTAAGGAGTGGGTTCACTGGTTTAAATGATGGATCCATTCCTTGAAAATTATCCATACTGCTTTCCAGAGGGTTTACAACAATCTGTAGTCCCATCAACAATGTGTGAGCATTTTGTTTTCTGCACATCCTCATGAACTTGTGTTACTTATATTCTTGATACTTACCGTACTGACCACACTGAGATGGAATCTCGGGGCACTTTTAATTTGTATTTCTCTAATATCTAAAAATGTTGAACATTTTTCAAATATTTGTCTATTATTTCTTTATTCTTTGAGAAAGGTCTGTTCAATTCCTTTGTCCCTTTATTGATGGTGTGTGTGTGTGTGTGTGTGTGTGTGTGTGTGTGTGTGTGTTTAAGATTTCTGAATTCTTTGTATATCCTAGAAATGGACAATATATACAGGTAGCAAAGTTCTTCTACCACTCTGTCTTTATGTTTATTTTGCTGTGAATGTATTTAGTATGGTCCCAACTAATTTATTATTAATATTATTTTTATTTGAGTGTCTTGTTCAGGAAGTCAGTCCTGCACCAATGTGTTGGAGTTCTGGTCCTAACTTGCTCTTCTAGTAGGTTTTGCATTTCTAGTAAAATTTCTAGGTCTTTGATCTACTTAGTGGTAATGTTTGTGCAGGTGATAAATAGGTCTTAACTTTCTTTCTATTACATGTGGATTTCCAGTTTTCCCAGTATCATATGTTGAAAAGGCTATCTTTTCTCCAGTGTGCACTTTTAACATATTTGTCTAATATGAGGTAACTATATTTATGTGAAATTAATCTATGCATCTTCAATTCTGTTCCATTTGCTTTCATGCCTATTTAGTTTTTTTTTTTTAACTCTAGCTCTGCTTACTGATTTTCATTGTAGAGATACTTCACCTCTTTTAAAAGGTTGATTCCTAAGTACTTTTTTTTTTTTTGGAGGCTATTATGAAAGGGAGAGTTTTCCTAATTTATATTGTAGTTGATTTATTATTGATGTATAGAAATTCAATTGAGTTATGGGTATTAATTTTGTGCCACTACTTTGCTGAATTTCTTCATGAGCTCTAGAAAGTTACCAGTTGAGTTTTTGGGACTTTTACATATAGAATAATGTTGCCAGCACAAAGACTTAGTTTGAACACTTTTTTCCTACTCATATTGAAGCCAGAATTTGGGACAAGCAGTTAGTGTAGAAATAGGGTATTGGGTCAAATCAAGGAAAATGGGGGCCATGAAAGCCATCTGCCTCTGGAAGTTGGAGACTGCCCTGGAAGAATGGAAATTCAGTGATCTCCAGAGCCCATTGATTACCAAATTTACCTGCCCTTGTCAGGGACTACAGGCAAGAGATGCTAACTAATGCCCCCTGGACCGTTACCTGCCTGAATCACTTTGGCCCTCCCCCTGCCCATCCACTTTTCACTTTATGCATCTTACCTGCAAAACCTGACCTAGTAACATAGGCAGGAAGGAAAGAGATAAAGGGGAAAAAACAGGAGAATAAAACATAAAAAGGACAAAATTTGCTCATCCTATGTACTCCACCTTTGGGTCCCCTTCTTCCACCCAGGGAGGAGTACGCTTTTACTTTTCTTTAACAAAGTTTCTTACTTTCTACACTTGCCTCAGCATGCTTCCCTGGCATTATACTTCAATACCTGAGGAAGCAGGACTTCTCACCAGTAAACAGTGGTATCAATACCACTTTAATTTCTCTCTTTTGCTTAATTTCTCTAGCCAGGGTTTCAAGAAGTATGTTGAATAAAATTGGTAAATGGGGACATCCTTGTCTTCTTCTCGTTTTTAGTGAGAATAATTTAAGTTTCTCCATTTAGAATGATGTCAACCTTGGGTTTGATCATGGTGAACTATCATTTTAATGTGTTTTTTTTTGTTCAATTTTATAATATTTTATTAAGATATTTTGCATCTATGTTCATCAAGGATATTGGCATGAAGTTTTCATTCTTTGATGATTTTTTTTCTGATTTTGGTATCAGGAGGATACTAGTTTCATAGAATTAGTTTGAAAGCATTCCTTACTTTTCAATATTGTGCAAAAATTTGAGGAAGATCGATGTTAGTTCTTCTTTCAAAGCCTGGCAGAACTTGGCTGAGAATCCATCCAGTCCTAGGCTTTTCTTTTTGGCAGGTTTTTTTTTATGACTTCTTCAATTTCATTACTAGAATTTGATGTCTTCAAATTTTCTAGATCCTTCTGATACAGTTTGGTTAGGTCATACATATCTAGGAATATTCTAACACATTGGAGTATAAAAACAATGTACTTTCTGATTCTCCTCTCTATTTCAGTAGGGTTGTGTTGATACTTTCATCATGAATTTAAAAACTTTGCATTGTTCTATCTTTCCTATATTTAGCTGAACTAAAAATTTCTCAAATTTTTAGTGTTAGTGTTTTAACTTTTTTCATTGATTTTTGAATTGTTTTTATAACGTCTAATTTATTGAGTTGGACTCTGATTTTATTTCCTGGGATCTAATGATGTTGTTATTGATTTATTTT
Source organism: Sciurus niger (assembly GCA_020740815.1). Lineage (NCBI taxonomy): Eukaryota > Metazoa > Chordata > Mammalia > Rodentia > Sciuridae > Sciurus > Sciurus niger. The sequence continues at coordinate 16,916 of JAHUXG010029649.1, read as the reverse complement.
TTTCTAGGGCCTTGAGATGTAATGTTAGTTTATTTATTTGGTGTCTACATGTTTATTTAATAAACAAGCTCAGTAATATAAACTTTCCTCTTACATCCTCCTTCATAGTGGCCCAGAAGTTTTGATATGTTGTACCACTATTCTCATTTAATTCTAAGTATTTTTTATTTCACCACTGATTCATACTGCAATTCATTCATCATTCAATAAAAGAGCTTGCAATGATTTAGTCTCCAGGTGTTTGAGTACTTTCTACAGTTTATCTTATTAATAAATTCTAAATATATTTTGCAAAATGTTTCATATGCTGTGGAGAAGGTATATTCAGTCATTGATGGATTAAATATTATATATAGTCTATTAAGTATAGATGTTTTCAGTTGTGTAGCATCTTTATTTATTTTTTGTTTGAATTTTCTATCTAATGTTGAGAAGTGTGTGTTAAGGTTACCCAGTATTATTGTGTTTTGGCCTATTTGATTCTTGATGTTGAGGAAATTTTGCTTGATATTTTTAGTTCCTCATTTTTGGACATAAATTTCAATGACTGCTATTTCTTCTTGTATGATTCCCTTAAGCATAATAAAATGGACTTCTTGTCTCATCTGATTAAGTTTGCTTTGAAGTCCAATTTATCTGATATGAGAATAGAAACCCCTGTTTATTTAGGAAGACAACATAAAAAATCTATTTTCCCCAAACTTTCACTGTCATTCTGTGGATATTTTTCTTTATGCATAAATCTTTTGAAGACAGTATATAATTGGGTCGTGTTTTTCAATTCAATATGCAAGTCTAAGACTTTTTTTGATGAGTTTAGACAATTTGTGTTCAGTTATTATTTAAAGATGCTTTTTTATTTCCTGTCATTTTGGTTCATTTCTAGTTTTTAACTTCAATTGAATCTCCTTTGAGTATTTGTCTAGCATTGTTTCTGCTTTTGCTGGTATTTGTTTTTTCTCCATGTATTTTTGAAATATTTTATTGAGTATCTTTTGTAGTGTTAACTTTACATTGTGAATTGCTTTAAAATTTATCATGGAAATTTTTTTTATCTTCATATCAAAACCTTAATTTTCTTTATATAGTATTTTTGGTTGGCATTCATTTTTCTTTAGAGTTTGGTATAGTTTCTAAAGCCTCCTACCTTTTAGGGCCTCAGTTAAAAAATCATCTGAGATTTGCATTGTTTTTCCTCAAAATGTGACCAGTCTTTTTCTCTTGATGCTTGTAAGACTTTATTTTTTGTATGTTAGGCATTTTCAAAATTATGTTCTTTCAATGGGTCGCTTGTAATTTTGTATATCTGGAGTTCTGTATGCATTCTGTATTTAATTTTCCATTTTGTTTTTAAGATTTTGAAAATTTTCTGATGTTATTTTATTGTTAAGGTTTTGCAGTATTTTGTCTGTATTTCAGAGCCTTTATCATAAAATTTCTGTTCATAGTACCTTAACATCCTTTTATCTGTAGTCATCTTTTTTTAACATTATATACTTTGTCTTCAAGCCCTTGCAATCTTTCTTCCTTGTGGTCTAGTCTGTTGGTGATGTTTTCCATTGGAATTTTTAATTTGGTTTATTATTACCTACATTTTGAAAAATTCCAATTGATTGTTCTCCAGGATCTATATCTTCTTATTGAAGTTACCTTTCAATTCTTATATTTTCTCTCTTAACTTATTTATTTTGTCATATTTACCTCATAGATCAGTTGAACCATTAACTTTCTGATTTCCATCTCTGGCCTTTCCTCCATGGTTGTGTCAATGGAATCTGATGTTGAGGTATTCTGTGTTTTTGAGGTATTCAATGTTGTTTGGTATGATTTTTTTCCCTTCATTTTTCTTATTGATTGTGTGTTCACCCAACTATCTGGATGGATCTGAAGCAGTAGAGTTTCTACCATATAAGTTTATAGTGCCCCTCTATGTTATAAGCACCTCAGAGTTTGGGGGCAGAGGCCAATGATAGTAAAAACCTATGCCAAGAATACACAGCAGTAGATAAGGTACTTAGCTCCTATTTTGGCATCTAGTGTTACTTAGTATGATAAGCAGAAATAGAAGGATCAGCAATTTCCATTAAAAAAGTAAGTAATCATAAACTATGTCTGGCACAAAGTCAAACAATAGGTGTTGTCTATGACTTCTGCCATATTAATAACTGCTCTGGCATTGGTGGTAGGGGAAGACATTATGTACATCAAGTAGCATAAAGAGATGTTAAGGATCCAATTCAGTATGAGGAAAAAGGAGGTAGGAAGACAGAAAATGTTTGCAATTTTAAAGGGTAAGTAGGGCAGATAAAATGGTAACAAATGATGTCATGTTAACGAAGAGGAGTGAGACAAAAATAAAAGAAAGATTATAAAGGAAGAATGGGATACAATTTGGTTGTTCACAATAGAAAATGGAGAGGGGAAAAGAGAAAGAGAGAATACAGTGGTGGGAAAAGTATACACAACAAAATTAAACTGTGGTAATCAAAAACCTTGACCCTCAAAAACTGGCCATGAAAAATAACAACCTTCAACAAAAAGGCTAGAAATTGTGAAGAGTAACAAGTCCTTAAAAATGTATAGGTGTTCTGGAACCAATCAGTACATATTGAATTAAAATGAAACATCAAAAACAAATTAAAACATAACCAAAAATAAAAAACAGTAAAAAAACCTGGATGAAAAGTTAAGAAATTATGGAGTCATTTTGACTGTGTTGGACAAATAGTGAGAATATGTGTTTGCTCTCTGTCCCCAACTGATTTTTTTTTCTTCTTGAGGTGTGAACAGAGTGTGGGTGTATGGGGTGTGGGCTGTCAAACCCTTCCTTTTTTTATGTTGCTCACCAAGTTGCCAGCTAGTTTCTAAAACTTCTAACCTTCTCTTCTTGTGAGATAGATAAGGGGTGGAATGAGAGGAGCTGTCCACCCATTACCAGTGTATGTGCTCCATTGGGTTCTATGAGAGAAGGTTCCATGGGTGGAGTTCCTGATTGCAGGGACTTAGTTGTAGTGAAATTATGGTTGCTTTATTTTGTGGTGAGTTGCTGGCATTGTTGAATTGATATTCTTCTAAAGCCTGGCAGATGTCAATCTGTGATGGACTGGGTATGTCAGGGGGTGAAATGTTGTGCTGATTGGGCCAGTCAGTGGACCAGAGAGCAATGAGGTGCCTGGGTCAGATTGAACTTGCAGGGACATTGCATTAAAAATATATTTATGTTAAAAAAATAAAAACATTCAAGTTTTAAAAACAAAATCAATGTGTGATAGAGATTCTATTTTAAAGAAATGATTGAGTCAGGCACAGTGGCACATTTCACTAATCCCAGCTATTTGGGAGGAGGAGGCAAGAGGATTTCAATTTCAATGTCACCCTATGCAACATATCAAGACCCTAAGCAACTTAGTGAGACCCTGCCTTAAACTAAAAACCAGAAGAAAAAGTGCTGAGGATATGGACATATGGGTTCAAGCCATGGTCAAAATAAATAAATAAATAAATAAATAAATAATAAATAAATAAATAAATAAGGCTATATTGGTCATAGGGCCCTGAGAAGGATGACAAATAATTTCTCAAACAATATTTTGTTTAAGCAGGTGGCAATTCCCCATGAAGAAACAATATATCCTTGAAATTGTAGTACTAATAGGGGTAAAATCTCTTGTGGACAAGTTCTTAAAAGATGGATTTGGTTGTATTTGCCAAACACTGTGCAATAACCCAATCTCCCATTTAAAAAGTAGAAAAATTTTAAAAACCCACTGATGTATACTAATTTGGGCAATATCTGAGAGCTAAAAGAAACATATTTTCAGATATTCATCCAATATTACCAAATCCATATACTTTACTAATAGTAATGCTAGGTAACAATGGCTGGTTAAGAATAATTTTAAGAGATGAGTTCCTTTGCATTTTTCTGATAAGGTATTCCAAATTATTGCTCTTGAGTGAAAGAACTTCAATACAAAAGTAGCAATCCAATGTTGCTGGGTTTTCTTACATAGAACTTTTTTGTTTTTAAAATTTTGAATAGAATTCTATCAAAATTGTTAGCTGAGGGTTATGAGTGGGTTAATAAATCCTTTCTCAATTTGAGGATTTTCTGATTATAGCCAATCCCAACTATAAACTCAGATTTTCAAATACTATATTGCTGCAGTAAAACACCTCACCTCATGTGGATATGAGGTGTCCACTAAAATGGCTGAGTTTAGTAAACATGTCACTTATCTGAGATTCCAGATTGCCCAATGGACCTGAATTTTGATGTCAGATTTAAAGAAGGCTATATTAAGCCTTATAGAAATCAGGAACTAGAAATAGGTACATGGGATCCTGTAAATATCAGTGTTATGATTTGGATATTAGTTGTCTCCCAAAAGCTCATGTATGAGACAATGCACGAAGGTTTAGTAGATATTAAATGATTACATTATGAAAGTCTTGCCTATTCAGTGCATTAACCCTCAGTTAGGGATGGAATTGTAACTCCAGGCTTGTAGAGTATGGCAGGAGGAGAAGGGTACCTAGGAGCAGCCCTTTGAGGATTGTCTTTTATCCTTGTTGAGCAGAGCACTTTCTGCTTCCTGGCACTATCTTCCCAGATGCTTTGATACACCACACTCTCCTGCCATGATATTCTGCTTCATCCCATTCCATGAGAAATGGAGCCAATCATCTCTGAACTGAGACTTCTGAAACTCTTAGCCCCATAATAAACTCTTCTTTCTCTAAAATTGCTCTTGTACAGAATTTTGGTCACAGTCATAAAACAATCTGACTAAAACAGACAGACACTGATCACTAATTTTGGATTAATATGTAAAATCCTGTATTAAGCCTTAAAAGAAATAAATAAAACATTTGATTTCTGTACGAGAATTTCAAGCTGCCTTTGAGAAGTTAAAAGAGACTCATGATACTCCCTGCCCTGCATCTGCTTGAAACAAAAGGTTATAAAAGACTATATAATAGAGATGAGAAACAAGGTAGAGTCCTTGCAATTCTCAGGTTGACCACACAATGAAAAGAGATTTCTCCTTTCTGGGGGTGAAATTGCTACTTGTGATCTACCACAAGAGGTCGAGAAATCTACTCTCAACCATTTCTTTAGGGAAAAATACATCTCAACAGAGTGCAACACAGATGAGAAATTTCAAAAGATTTCACAAAGGAGGAAATATTAAAATAAAAAAGAAAACCCATGAATATGAGTGTAAAGCAATAGTATTTAAGGACTTTAAAATTCAAGCTAAAATAATATTTTATACTCACCAGGAAGAAAAAAAAAAACAATCACACACATGCAAAAAACTAAAGGTCACACAGGTGTTAAGTGATTGGAATTGTCAGGCCTGGTTTGGTAAGGTAAAAATTTATCGGGTCCCCTCTGGCCGCAGAGAGAGACACGACAAATGTCTGAAGCTTTGGAAGTTTATTGTGCACAGTTCCTTTCCTACGCTTCTCTTACCCCTAGCTTCTGTGCACTCCCAGCTTCCCTTTTCCCAGCTTCTTCCACTCCCGCGTACTCCCTCCTTCCAGCTCAGCTCCAGCTGCTGCTGCTGCGGCCGTCGCCGCCGCCGTCGCCGCCGCTTCTTCCGCTCCGTTCGTTCCGTTCCCCCCTCGCTCTCCCACCCACCAGGCTTATATACACTTCAATCAATCAGGGGAGAGTACACGAGATAAACGCGGACAGCTGCAGGCGCAGGATGGGTACACGAGGGGGCATGCTCTAGTCACATCATTAACTAGCCAATCATTGGAATTCACTGGTTGTTTACTGCACAGCTGGCCGCCCTTGGCTCAGCGTCAGGCGCCATCTTGACCATGCCTAAGGCTAGGGGCTCTAGAAACCCCGACAGATCCCCCTTCTTTAATATTAAACTAAGGCTCGGGACCGTGTCTGTCTTAGGCTGAGTGGTCAGCATATGTCCTTACCCGTCATCAGAGCCTGCAGAGCATACTGCAGCTCCTGTCTTAGGTCGGTACACAGCCACCTCCTTCATTACCCGTCTTTGACTACCGATCCAGCATCAAGAGCCATACTAATGGGGGGCTGTCGGCCTTTAGGGCGGTCATGGCCTGATGAAAAATAATTTGATCTCTATTGGCTAGCTTGCAGATGCATGCCAAAACGAATGAAGAGAAGAAGGCCAAGGCAGAGGAGTACCACCATAGCTCCTAAGCTTGCCCGCTGTTTGACAAATCTATAAACAGAAGGAAAACCATATAGCCATATTAAATACAGAAATAATATACATCCCAATGGAGTTACAATATGGGTAACACAAAACAGCTCTCAGGGAATAAACGCATCCCAGTCCCAAAAGTTCTTGCAAGGTATCCACTTGTTCTTATAATGAGTCCATTCTCTGATAGAGTCTCTATGGTCTGTAAGGCTGCAGCTGCATTTTCGGCCAAATGATCATTGTTATGGTTGTGTCAATGCTGCTACTGCAAGGACTGTGGTGGCAATGATCACGGCTGCTGCAATGTCAAAGCCTCTTCTGTTTCTTGATAATAGCACTGGCAATTCTATATCTGCAACAGAAACTAGGACTGGTAGGAAGATAGAAATGTGCAAATTGCACGGGTGACAAAAGAACCGTTCCAGCGTTGTGAGAGATAGCACACAGTTAGTGAACAGTTAAGAGGTATTATTAGAAATGTTAGTTGGTAGAAACATAGAAAAGAGGAAATACACAAGCTGACGTAGGAGGAAAAGCAATATCACAGCTAGGGTCAGCAGAACAAGTTGCTCTACTCTGGGTCTGATTTGTAGCATGATTACAACGGCAAAGTGCAGAAATTCCTCCTGTTAAAGCAAAAAAAGGCTAGAAATATCCTTGTCACCAAAAACAGCACGACCTGAAAAATCATCAGTAGAATTGACAGACTTGTAGAGAAATTGGTGAAAAACAAGAAGAGGAAGGATAAAAAATATGTTAGTCAGAAATGAAAAATATGACCAGGATAACAATGGCCCATAGGTTCCGGGTTTGCCTTTCCGTCTGAGTTTTTGTTATTGGAGGAAGGCTCAGACTCACCATTGTGAGGAGGAGCAGCATCATTTGCATGCTGTAAAACTCTGATTAGCCTTTCTGGAATCCAGACTGGAGTTTGTTGATCCTGTGGGAAAATACAAACAGACCCTCGGACCCAACAAAGGACTGGATCCGGTCCTTTCCAACAACCTGTCAGGATGTCTTTCCATTTTGCCCATACTTGAGGAGTATTATGGGGATTATAATGTCGATCAGCTGCAGAATGGCCGTCCCTATCCAGAGTTAAGAAATTTAGAATGAAAAGAACTAAATTAAGTTTATCTTTAGGAGACTTGTAGGAGGCTCCTATTCCCCTTTTTGTTTATTTAAACAATTTTTTAAAGTAAGATGTGCTCTTTCCACAATGCCCTGTCCCTGAGGATTATAGGGGATGCCAGTGACTGATTGGATGTTAAATGTTTGTAAAAACAACCGGAAGCTTTTGGAAGTATAAGCAGGACCATTATCTGTTTTAATAACTTTAGGTATGCCCCAGCCAGCCAATGCTTGTAGGCAGTGTTGAATGACATCTTTTACCTATTCTCCAGAATGAGCAGAAGCCATAATGACCCCTGAAGCAGTGTCTACTGACACATGTACATACTTAACAGTACCAAATTCAGAAATATGGGTTACATCCATCTGCCAAATATGACCAGGCAGCAGTCCCCTGGGGTTAACTCCAAAGGATTGTACTGGGATTAAAGGAGTACAATGTTGACAATTTTTTACTATTTGTCGAGCCATACATTTAGATATAGGAAATTTTCTGCTCAAAGTAGTGGAATTTACATGAAATTTTTCATGAAAGAGTTTTGCTTGTTCCTCTATGGAAAAAACAAAAATTGATTTGGTGGCCATATCTACCAAGTCATTAGCATTGGCCAAAGGTCCTGGTAAATTAGAATGAGCTCTAATATGTCCTACATAGAATAGATGTTTACGCTGTAGGATAAGGTTTTGTAGCGTAGTAAAATAAGAAGCTACCGTGGACATGGAAGAAATATGGGGTACCATTTCAAGAACCTGTAAAGCGTTAACGATATATAAGCTATCAGATAGAAGATTGAATGGCTGATTATCTGCTAATTTAAAGGCTAATATTACAGCTGCAAGTTCAGTAACCTGTGCGGAGTTGGGTGGAACTATTATGGTGTGAAGTTGTTTACCGATAAGTACTGCACCTACTCCATTTTTGGAGCCATCAGTAAAAATGGTTACACAGTCTTTAAGAGGCTGGACACTAGTCACTTTTGGAAAAACTATGGGAGTATTTTTACAGAATTGAATCCAGGGATGTTGGGGATAATGGTTATCGAACTGAGCTGAAGTGGAACAATATAATACTGACCAATCATCATCATTATTAATTAGCCATTTAATTTGCTGAGTGGAATAAGGAGTTATAATAATAGACGGATGGATTCCAAAAACAGTAATGCAAGATTCTATTCCCTTGAATATTACCTGAGCAATAGCTTGGGGATATAATTGCAATGTTTTAGCTGGAGAGCTAGGGAGATTTATACTTTGCAGAGGTCCTCCTTGCCAAACTATGCCAAAAGGGGTATGCTTCTCTGAGATTATGATTAAACTTAATGGTTGAGTAGGATCACAACGATCAACGTAACACTGCTGAAGTCTATTCTCTACTAGCTGTAAGGATATCCGTGCTTCGGGAGTAAGTTTCCTAAGGGAATTCAAGTCAGGATTACCTTTTAATATATCAAATAAAGGTTTTAATTCCCCTGTGGATAATTTTAAATAGGATCTGATCCAGTTAATGTCACCTAAGAGTTTCTGAAAATCGTTCAAGGTATTCAATTGATCTGCCCTGATGGTCAATCTTATTGGTCTGACTGTAGTAGCAGTGAGCCTTGTACCCAGATATTCTTGGATCTCCTCTAATTGTAATTTTTCAGGGGCTATCGTTAGTCCTCTCTTTTCTAATGCTTGAGTTATAAATTGTAATGCTTCTAACAAAGCTTCTTTTTCTGGATGGCAAATAAGTATGTCATCCATATAATGATAAATCAACAATCTCTTAAACTTTTGTCTAGTAGTTGTTAACGCTTTATCTACGTATATTTGACATATAGTAGGACTATTAGCCATACCTTGAGGCAACACGGTCCATTCGAATCTCTGGTCAGGCTGAGTGTGATTAAGAGAGGGCAAAGTAAAAGCAAATCTCCAGCAATCATTTTTGTGTAAGGGTATAGAGAAAAAGCAATCTTTTAAATCCAGAATAATAGTAGGCCAATTTTTTGGTAGTGCAGTACAAGAGGGAGTCCACATTGGATGGATCCCATAGGGTACATTTGTTCATTTATGGCTCTTAAATCATGTAATAACCTCCATTTTCCTGATTTTTCTTTATTAAGAATATTGGAGTATTCCAAGGAGAAGTAGAATGTTGTAAATGACCTGCTTGTACCTGCTCTTGTACTAACTTATGAGCTGCCTCTAGCTTTTCTTTTGTTAGGGGCCACTGTAGAATCCAGCGAGGCTTATCATCTTTCCATATTATAGGGATTGATGGTTTATCAGTGGCCCCTAGGAAAAACCCAACCCATGAGAATCATTTTTTGGTGGAAGTAAAGGCAGTGGTTGGGTAGATCCTTGGCTATGTCTTCCTAATCCTTTTTTATCATCATAATCCATATTTTGTAACATATTTCTTACAGGAGTCCCTTGGTAAATCTGATCAGTGGTGAGTTTCATATCCATTTGCTGCAGGACATCTCGTCCCCATAGGTTAATAGGAACATTACAGACATATGGTTGAAATATCCCTGTGTGTCCCTCTGTATCTTTCCACGATAATGAGGAAGCACTTTGATTGGGGCTTTCTGCTACTCCTAAGCCTCTCAAGCTCTGAGCTGCTGTGATCAATGGCCAGTGCTTTGGCCAGACCATTGCACTAATAATACTTTTATCTGCTCCCGTATCTAATAAACCTGTAAATTCCATATTTCCCACTTTTAATTTTAGGAGGGGCCTCTGTTCCATATCCATAGTAAGGTTTATTAAAGTGGTTCCTGTTGATCCAAAACCTCCTTGTCTTTTATTTGTATTTTTACTGGGCCACAAAGAATGTCGACTGGGCAATATAAGCATTTGTGCAATGCGATCCCCTGGAGAGATGACCGTAATTCCTTTTGGTGAAGAGACCAAGGCTTTTATTTGTCCAGTGAAATCAGGATCAATAACCCCTGGGTGTACTATAAGTCCTTTTAGTGTTGAGGAACCTCTACCTAGCAATAGTCCTACACTGTTCTGTGGGATTTTTTCATGCCAATCAGTATCAATCATCTGCACCCCCATATCTGGGATTAGTATGAGTCTGGAGGTGGCACAGATGTCCAATCCGGCACTTCCTGAGGTGGCTCTGCGCTCCCCTTCTCTGTGGGAGGATACCACCGTCGGGGAACTTGTTGAATTACCCCGTATATCAGGCCCCAGGGAGGGCCCTGTCTCCCGTTTTTTTGAAGTTCAGGATTTGACCCTAGGAAATTATCCTCCCTATCTCTAATAGGCTGACAGGCACTATTCCGATGACTCCTTCTTCTGCATCTTGGACATAGCCCTGGGGCATAAGGTGTAACAGATTTTACTATAGTTATCTCTTATCTTTTGTTAGGGCATTATCTCCTTGCTGCTGATTTTGTGCATCTATTGAAGCGTATTGGCCTTCTCCTATTAACATTTCTATCAGGAAACCTTGCCACTATGTTTCTGCAAGCAGTTTCAACAGCTGAGCTCTCCAATTAGCCATTGTTCTCCAAATAACACTGCTCTGCATAGTCTTAACTGCCTCTTTAAAGTTTTTTCTAATGGTTGATGGTATCTCCATTTGCTCCTCAAATACGGGCAGGTTCTACAGATTTTGAAGCTCTTTTTATTAGGCTTAGGTCTCTCCTACCTTTTCCCCTTGTTATTAAGTTTTCACTACCACTTGGCTATTTCTTTTTGGGGGTTCTTTGTGTTAGGCTTAGTTCCCTTTTTTCCCTTGTTCTTAGATTTTTTGAACAATTATTTTCTAGTTCACCACCACTCAATTTTTCCTCACTTTATTCTCTTTGAGCGTTCTTTTCTGTTACTATTAGATCCTGTTCATGAAGATCCCCCTTGTGGCACACTAAGCAGCTTTTTTTACTTTAGCTGTTTTTTTTTTTTTTTTTCTCCCCTCAATGGCATCCCATTGTTTTTTAATGGTTCCCTGAGGGGTTGCTGCATTCAGACCCCATTGTTACTAATTTGAATAGCTTTAGTTATGGCAATTACAATAACAGTGGCCTAGCTGCCAGGAGCAACGAGATTACTGAAAGGAAAACTATCAAGTGCGTATTAAAATTTTTATAGCGGCTTTTCACGTAGGACCGCTTCAAACGTGCTTCTACTTTCACTTTAATTAGACCGCGTTCCACGCGCCAGGACCGCTAATGGCGTGTCCCGATACCCCCCGACCCGCGTTCTACGCGTTAGGATCCCGGTACCCCTCAACCCGCGTTCCACGCGTCAGGACCGCTAATGGCGCGTCCCGAGACCCGCGTTCCACGCATCAGGACCACAATACCTTTCAACACGCGTTCTACGCGTCAGGACTCCTGATACCTTTCAACCGGACCGCACTCCGCGTGTCCCCAGGACCGCCAACCGCGCATCCTGACACCCTTCAACTTTTTTATAACCGGTTCAACTTGTATACAAAAAAATTTTTCAAATATCTTACCTTGTTTTCTTTTATAAGGCCTTCATCTTCCCGGGTTTCAGCGCCAGTTATCGGGTCCCCTCTGGCCGCAGAGAGAGACACGACAAATGTCTGAAGCTTTGGAAGTTTATTGTGCACAGTACTTCTCTTACGCTTCTCTTTCCCCTAGCTTCTGTGCACTCCCAGCTTCCCTTCTCCCAGCTTCTTCCAGCTCCCGCGTACTCCCTCCTTCCAGCTCAGCTCCAGCCGCTGCTGCTGCTCCGTCCGTTCCGTTTCCCCCCTCGCTCTCCCACCCACCAATCAATCAGGGGAGAGTACACGAGATAAACGCGGACAGCTGCAGGCGCAGGATGGGTACACGAGGGGGCATGCTCTAGTCACATCGTTAACTAGCCAATCATTGGAATTCGCTGGTTGTTTACTGTATAGCTGGCCGCCCTTGGCTCAGCGTCAGGTGCCATCTTGACCATGTCTAAGGCTGGGGGCTCTAGAAACCCCGACAACTCAGCACACCCTTGCTGGGGCTACTCGACTTCTTTGGAGGCTGGTGCAGGCATTTTGAATTATTTCTCAGGGTGTGGCCATCATCATCAGAAGGGTGGCTCCCTTCCAGAGACACCTACAGGAGACTGTAGGCCCTTTTACAGGACACAGGATTCAAGAAGATGAGGTACTGAGAGACTCAGGACTAACTCAGAGCAGTCAGGTGAGTCTCTCCCACTGGGCGAGGCTTTCTGGATGGGTCAGTAGTCCCACAGTGCAGTGAACTTTGTCGAACAGAGTTGCCCAGTGAGACTCTCCCACTGGCGTATTGAATCCAGACAACTGGGAGCATTGTAGAGGAGGACTGCCCAGGAAGAGGCTTCGACACAGCGTGAGGGTACCAGGCCTGGGCAGTAGATCCAGTCCCCAGGGAACATCATAGAGGAGCGCTGCTCAGAGAAAGAGTCCCTTGGAGGGCCAGGACACCAGATGAGGTGGTAGTTCCGGGCCCCAAGGAATGTCGCAGAGGAGGACTGCCCATCGAGAGTCTCAGTAACAGAGTGAGGCTCCCTGGCTAAGGAGGAAGGTCAAGACCCCTGGGAATGTCACAGTGGAGGGCTGCCCAGCCCAGGTGGTGGCTCTGAACTGAAGGGAACTTCACAGAGATTTGCCCAGTGAGACATCCCCACCAGGTGAGTTTTCCCCACCAGATGAGGCTTTCCTACCAGAGTAGTAGAACCACAGACACAGGCCCAGACCAGCCATGCACCAGCCCATATTTTTGTCTCCCTTTTGACTGACCATCAGTCAACAAGTGGAGGTGCCTCTTCCCACCAGCAGGAAATATACCCCACCTTTTCAGGTGCATTATGACTGCATTATAAAGTTCCTCAAAGACTTCAGGCTACTGAAGGCTAGGAGGCAAGTTATTGGAATCTACAGGGATACTATAAGTCAATAGAGTTTCACTAGTAGAGGGGTAGATACCTGAGCAATATGAGAAAACAAGGGAAGAAAATGTCCCAAACAACCCTAGATGCTACATCAATAAAATCCAATGACAGCATGGCAGAAGAAATGTCAGCAAGGGAGTTCAGAACGTACATAATTAAAATGATCAGAAGCAAATGTTGAGATGAAAGAGCAAATGCAGGCTTTAAATGATTGTACCACTCAAGAGTTAAAAGAACAAATACGGGAAGTAAGAGATCATTTCAATAAAGAGTTAGAGATACTGAAAAAAAAATGATAGAAATACTTGAAATGAGGGGGACAATAAATCAAATTAAAAACTCCATAGAAAGTATAACCAATAGGATAGAACACCTGGAAGACAGAACCTCAGACATTGAAGACAAAATATTTAATCTTGAAAACAAAGTTGACCAAGCTCTCATTAAATGTCAGGTCTCACTGTCTTCCATGTCTCTTAAACCCTCTTCAATATTTTACAGCTTTCTGATTCTCAGGATTGTATTCTGGTAAGCCTCTTCTGCCTTATTTTCTAGGTGAACCAATTCTTTCTTCAGCTAAGCACAATCTGTTAAGTCTTTCACTTAGGTGTATTTGGTATACAGTAGTTTCATTTCTGGAATTTACTTTTTTTCCCCAACATCTAGGAAGTCATTCTTTATAGTCTCTTCTCTGCTTGTCTTCAATTCTTTTAAACTCAACAGTGATTGTTTTAAATTCATCTGATGTTTACAGCATCTGAGGATTTTGTGGATCTATTTCTGCTCTATATCTTATTCATATTGCCATGTGAACACATGCTTGGTTATTTTCTATTTTTAAAAAGCTTACTTTTAAGTCCATAAAGAAAACTGCACAAATTATACTGCTCAAATAATTCTACAGGTATATAACATGTAGTCTATTACAATTATACATAATTTTGCTTATTAATATTTTTACTGTGCTTGGTTACTTGTGACAACATACTATTCATTGTCCATAATTCCCTGAGAATGAAAGGTCTTTCTCCATAAATGATTTGCCTTTCCTTCTGCCAGGCCTTGGGAATACCATTAGTCTGAAGCTAAGTATCGTCATTAATGGATTGAGGGTCAATGGATCACTCACAGCAAACCTTGGCAGCAAATCAATGTGAAGACAAACTGTCCTCACAATTTGAAAGATTTGTTTTTCTTACTTTCATTTCTTCCCCTGCTCCATTCAACCTTCCCTTTGATCCCTGAGGTACAAAAATGGGCAAACAATTTAGTTCTCTTTTGCTGATAACCTAATGATAATTCTTAGGGATCAATCTAACAAAGAGATTGTTTTTTCTGACACTGACTTTAGATGAATATTAGGCCATGATTTCTGTCTTCTTTACTCCATAAAAATCTACCAAACCCAGGTCCAAACATGTATAGACTAGAAACTACCCTTAGGGCAAAACCCATTTCATTCTTTGATTCCTGCTCTTTCCTAGTATTTGCCTGACAGCTCCCCATTATCTCTTCATCTGTTCCAGTCAAAAAAAAAAAAAATCAAAGACTTTTATGTTAGTTATTCATCAGAAAGGTTTGTCATAATAATCCCAGTCCACCATTACAGAATTGATTTCCACTTTTTATAACAACTATTTTGTGATAATTCCTGTAACTGTCCTAAATGAAATTAAGAGATCACCTGCATAAGTGCAATTTGGAAAACCTACTACTTATTAATACTAATGTGACCAATAATATGAAATAAATCAATTTAAATTTAAAAATTTAAAATATTTTATATTTTAAAATGTATAAATTATTATTATGATAAACAGCATAAGGAGTTGCTTGCTTCTATATTATATATAGAACCACTATGACTATGAGAGCTACAACTTCAGACTGAAGGGAAGAATATTTGAGTCACAAACATTTGTACAGTGTTTGTATATAAATTTTGAATGTTTGAGTGTTCGAGTCACAAACACTGTACAAATGTTTGTGTACAAGCCATCAATTACATAATTTTCTTTTTTAAAAATGTTTTATTTGTTCTTTCTAGTTATACATGACACTAGAGTATATTTTGACATACTTTCATGGAGTATAACTTCCAATTCTTGTGGTTGTATATGATGTAGAGTTGCACCAGGATATATTTATATATGAACACAGGAAAATAATGTCTGGTTTATTCTACTACCTTTACCATTTCCATCCTCCCTCCCTTCATTCCCCTCTGTCTAATCCAAAGTACATCTGTACTCATCCCCCCTCCCAAATTGTGTGTTAGAATCCACAGATCAGAGAGAACATTCAGCCTTTGGTTTTGTTCTCAGGTGAATTATTTTTTCCTTTGGGAGGCCTTCTCTTTTTTTTTCTTTTTCATTATCCATAGCTGTAGAATGTATTTTGACATATCATATATACATGGAGTACATGATGTGGAGTTACATTGGTCATGGATTTATATAAGAATGTAGGAAAGTTATGTCCAATTTATTCTACTCATTCCCATTCCCATACCCCCTCCCCTGACTCTGCCCTTTCCAGTCTGGTGAACGCCTCCCCCCACTGTGAGTCAGCATCTGTACATCAGAGAGAACAACTGGCCTTTGGTTAATGGGGATCGGCTTATTTCACTTAGCATAATGTCTACAATTCCATCCATTTACTGGCAAATGTCATAATTTCATCCTTTATGACCAAGTAATATTCCATTGTGTATATGTACCACATTTTTCTTATCTATTCAACTGTTGACGGGCATCTAGGTTGGTTACACAATCTGCCTATTGTGGATTGAGCTGCTATAAACACTGATGTGGCTGCATCACTGTAGTACGCTCATTTAAAATCCTTTCGGTATAAATTGAGGAGTGGGATAACTGGGTCAAATGGTGGTTCCATTCCAAGTTTTCTAAGAAATATCCATACAGCTTTCCAGAGTGGTTACACCAATTTGCAGCTCCCACAAGCAATGTATGGGGGTACCTTTCCCCCTACATCCTCTAAAGTGATGAAGAACTCTTGATAAAGTTTTCAAAGATAAAAACTTTAATCTTCCTCCAACATACATAACATCTGAATTCCTGAAAATATTTGTGCTCTACAAATGCCTTATACATAAAATAGTTAAATTTCTAACTCAGATCATTATAATTATTTTTTTCACCCACATCATTGAAACCCAGAAAAACATGTAGTTATTTGGAATAATTTTTAAATATACAGACTATACTGAGTATTGTGGGATGACTGACTTCCCTGGATCTTGTTCATTAAATGCTGACATTGTCCCCTTCTCCAATCTTGGTAACAAACAAAACACCTCAAAAGATTTTGCCCAATGCATACAATAGAAAGTGCACATTTTTTTCAGCTTGTCATTCTTCTCCACCATCCAGTCCCATCTAATTTAGTCAAATTTTACATCGTAGAATTTGCAACTATGATCAGATTGCTCTATTAATTTACCAAGAACTATATGTATTTGAAACTCTAATGCTTTGTAAATATGATTTCCACTGTCTATTTCACCATTTTGACTTTCTTCTACCTGCCTAGATTACTTCATATCAAGACCACATTAGCCCAAAATAGTCTTTTATTTCTGAACTCCTATAGCATTTAATAATTCTCCATCTTAATCATATGCTACCATGTACATAACTTGTCACCTTAATTAAGAGTGTTATCTTTGGAGTTACGAATGCTCTCAGTGTAGAG